>MU193833.1:5694-21832 GCA_016904865.1 Pissodes strobi | reverse complement strand
AATAGCTACATCTACGCTGATGACCGAACAATAGCTGCGCAGGGAAATAATTTCAAAGACATTGGACAAAGTCTAACTGAGGTACTGGAAGAACTGAACCAATACGGCACCACCCTAATTGGAGTGGAAACCCTCTGCAACCTACCCTCAAGAAAACTCTTCAACCATGCAATGAGTGATGGATCAAACCCCATACCCCGCAGTTTTGCCAATAACAACTCAAAATTTACCCTGTCGAAAGCTTTCGAGAAGTCAGTATAGACGGAGTCAATCTGAAGGTTCTTCTCATAGGCCTCAATCAGATCTACCTTATACATCACCAAATTATTAGTGGCTGATCTGCCACCTGCGAAACCAAACTGGCTCTCACAAATCATTCCTCTACATCTCTAAGCAAGGTGATCAAACAGCTTTGCCACTGTGTTCTGTTTATAAACTCCACCATAGTTACTAATATCACACGGACTTAAATATTGTGGTAATGAAGATATGCTTCCAAATATCAGGAAAGGTTTGCATTCTCAGAGATAAGTTAAATAATGTTTGCAATGGTTTACTTAGAGTAAAGACACATTGCTTCAGGAAAATATTTGGAATAGAATCAGGACCACATGAGAACTTATTTGGGAGCTCTGAAAGCTTTGCAAACACTTCCGAGGAGGAGAATTCACTGATAGAAACGTCAAACTGGTTCAGAAACTGGTAATCAGGGATTGTGCAGACTTGAAAAAACTTCTCAAAAAGGTCAACAATCTCCTGCCCAGTATCTCCAGACACAGACTGCAAAAACATTGAATCCGGATAGTCATTAGAATTGCAGTTATCTCTTCTATATTTCCAGAAGCATTTTGTATCAAGCACAAGGGAGTCCTCCACTTCCTGCATGTGAAGTGAGTAGCACCTATCATATTCAGTGCTCCATAACCGGAAAAAGAGTTGATATTCATGGTCAGATCCAGTCAACACATAATGCTTTTGATATATATTTTTTTTACAAATGAGATCTTTGAAAACAGGACTTAACCATCTAGGAAAAGATGAGCTTTTGATACGCTTTCTGGGTACAAACAATGATAAGCAAGTTCGATAACTGAATGAAACGTCTCAGTCGCGACAGATAGACTTGCAACTCCCAAACACTCATCCCAGTTGGCAGATGGCGGTACAAAGTTTTTAATTTTAACCAGCTAAAACTCTGGACGCAAACAAGGAAGAGTAGAGAGAGAAGTCGAGACGCCTAAAACCTATCGACATTGTAAACCTGGATATAAATCAAATGAATGAGAGAATCAAAACAGGTACCCAAACAGCAACCAAAAAAATATGCTCAAAGGCAAAACTCCCGAAAGACCCTAAAATCAGTGCAAACATCAATAAAATGTTAGAACAAAGAAGACAGATGGAAAAAGGGACGGATGAATACAGAACATTTAACAAGGAAGTAAAAGAGAAATATCCGAAGAGACATAAGAAAATACAAAACCAAAACGATTGTGAATATAATAGAGAATAACTCAAGCATGAAAATACTAAGATCCAAACTTTCACGCCGAAAAACAAGAATAACCAAACTTAAGGACCGGCAAGGAACTATAATCTCAAACCTAGAACAAATACCCCGCATAGTTGAAGATTTCTACAACCGATAGGGAAATGGAAAAAAATATTCAAATCTTACTGAATAAATGTCTACAAGATGGTGTAATTTCCATAGAATGGTGTAACCCAGAAGTTATAATCCTGTTTAAAAAGGAGACACCGCAGAGATCGAAAACTACCATCCTATCAGTCTGCTTTCACAACTATACAAGCATATGCAACCGCCTAACAGACAAATTTTACCTTTACCAGCCAGCAGAACAGGCCGAATTCCGTAGCGGATACATCACCATCGATCACCAACAAACACTGCGAACCTTAATTGAAAAGACAACCGAGTATAAATAATGTCCCCATCCATCTGGCGTTTATCGACTTCCACAAAGCCTTCGACACGATTGAATCATGGTCAATCTTTGAATCTCTAGGAAATGGAAGAATACTCAAGATACTCCACCATACTCAAAAACATCTACAAGAATGCGACATTCCACGTTAAGATAAACGAAGAAATAATCACCAAGAAAATAAAAATGGGCAGGGGAGTACGCCAGAGTGATACTATCTCACCAAAACTATTTACTGCAGTTTTAGAGGACATCTTCAGAAAACTTGAATGGGAATCGCAAGTTATAACGATCGACGGGGTGTGCTCAATCATCTGCGGTTCGCCGACGATATCTTCTTGATTTCAAGGGATCAAATGGAGCTGATGGAAATGATGCAACAATTCAACCAGGCAGCCAAAGAAGTCGGACTAAGAATGAATACTGGAAAAACGAAGATAATGAGTCAAACAAATCCTTATATATCGCTGGACAACATTGCTATCAAATGCATAAACCAATATACGTACCTTGGTCATACGATCATGCTAGGAAAACCAAATCAAATAGCAGAAATTACTAGACGTATAGGACTCACGTGGACAGCGTTTGGTAAACTGCGATACATCTTTGGAAACAGCAGTATATCTATAAACCTAAAGAAAAAAATGTACGACTCATGCATCTTACCACATACCAGTGGCCACATATGGCCTAGAAATCATGAACCTAACAAAAAATAGTGTAAAAAGATTAAGAACAACACAAAGAGTCATGGAACGCACAATGTTCGAAATTTCGTTAAGAGACAAATTAAGAAACGAATGAAGCTGGGTAGGACATGTCGCAAGACAGGGCAGTGACAAATGGACAACCAAAGTTACCCACTGGCGGCCAAGAGAAACTAAAAGGAGCAGAGGCCGACCACAGAGAAGATGGCTAGACGATGTTAGGTCAGCCGTTGGCCGAAACTGGTACCACAAAGCCCAAGATCATCAAACTTGAAAGATGTATGGAGAGGCCTATATCCAGGAGTGGATGAGAGAAGGCTGATGGAGAATCTGCATACTTAAAATCATAATAAAATTCATGAAAAGATAAATACTTATCGACAAGTCCCACATCAAAACAGTAAGAAGCTATGCGATGCACACTATTTGGCAAAATATTATCTACAGCAGGATTGTCAATTTAATCTGGAAAGTTTAATCGATGTGTGTAGAACTAATTATCTTTGTTGAACTTGTTTATCCCGTTCTGCTTTCAGGGTTTTTTTATTTTAGCAGTTCGAATAGGAAAATACACCACTCTCGCCCTTCTAACGGTCTCTCTTCGAATGCTCAGACATGTTGCAAGTAAAATTCTACACACCACTGTAAAATAATGCACTGTTTTATATTTGTGTTATTATTTTGCATCATACGAGATTTTAATTTAATTCTCCTTATTAATTTACTCTTTTTGTGCTAAAGGCCGCCCTTTTATCATTTTACTATTAGATCACAGGGTGACTTCAGAAACTATATAACTTGACTTAACCAAGATAACACTCGTGACTGTATATTATTTTTCATTGTTACTTATTTTACAAACATTCCAGAATTTTTTATATACACACTGTATGTTTTTATTATTTTTATTGTTATATAATAAACATGTGCTTTTAAAATTTGTTTTAATCCAATTTTGAATGGACAATGAATCATATCCATCATGTGGCAAGGTGAAATAACAGCTATGATGAAAGTGTTCATCAGTAATGTATGTAAATGTCACAAAAACTGTTGAAATCACTATTTACTTTACACTTAGTGTAGCTTCACACGAATTCGACGTCGGATATCCGATTATTTCTAATTTTCACACCTCTCCGATTAGCAACCAGTCTTGCTGTTGCTAGTTGACCATATTTTGTTATCGCAGAGTTTTCTACCTGTTGTCCCCATTAACCACCTATGGGTTTTTACCGCAATATCGGGCCCAATTCTCTTTGGTCCTTTTTATTTTTATTAAGGTTTCTTTCCTGGAATTCTTTAGAATTCAAGCCAGCTGTTATATTTCAAGAACCACTCGATGGTCAATATTTTTTGCTGGGAAAGTACACACCGGCGAGTACGTCGCCAAGCAAGCCTATTTTCGGTCTTAACGTAAAAATAAAATTTAGTATTCTTCGGTCCGCGTTTAGTTACACAACCCTAGGTAGAGAGCTCTGCTTATTTCACATTTTTGCTGATATCGTATATTTCGTTTACTATTTTGTTCGGCCCTCTCAAAATTAAAAGTATTTCAAATTCACGAGTAAATTAAAATAAGCGGATAATCTATCTCCAACGCTAAAATTGTTTATTATTGAAAGGTTGTTAGTGTGTGTGTGTCGTTATTGTTCATTGAGTTACGGTTGTCGAGGCGAACGGACGTGTTTTCCTGTAGTTCCTAAAAATCGATCCGGCTTAGTTGTAAACAGTGGTGGTACCGTTATCGTTGGACTTAACGTTAACGGAATGAAAAATAATGTTACCGTTTTTTCCGGAGCTAACGTTCTCGGAAAGTGGTGTTACGGAGTGAAAGGAATTAACCTTAGTGTTTGCGTTAATGGTTAAAATAACGTTTTGGTGGATTTTTTGTGAGTGACAGTTTATTTGCGAAAATAATGGAGAAAGACATGGAGAGATTCAAAGATCACCTAGAGAGGGAAAAGGATGAACTTAAAAAAGATTTTGAAAGGGAAAAAATCGAAATGAAAAAGCTTTATTAAAAGAAATGTTACAGGAAATGAAAACCCAGCTAATAACAAAGAATGATACAGCAAAACAACAGAAAGAAGTGGCCTGACCTGGGAGCCAGCACCAGTAGTGGAAATAAAAATAGAACAGAACCTAGTAACGAAAGCGAGGAAATGGACTCTCAAATGTATGCCAGTAAGGCTAAAACAGTTCCACCTGTTACCGTCCAACGTCTGAGAGACAAACTCAAGGAGAATAATATAAAGTTCGAGGGAGCAAAAATAGTAGGGGAAAACACAAAAATCTTTGTCAAAAACGCTGGTGATTATCGCAAGATAACAAAGTTTCTGGCGGATAGAAACCGTCCGTAATTTACATATACTTTAGAAGAGAATAGAAAACACAACGTAGTCATGTATGGTTTATATATGGATATATCGATTGACCTAATTAAATTGGAACTGGAAGAACTTGGATTTAGGGATGCAGAAGTCAGCAAAATGTTTTCCTTTAGGACCAAACAGCAACTACCTATGTTTAACAATAAGACTTCCCCCAAAGAAATATTTATGACGTAGATCGGCTAATCGATATGTCTGTGAAAATCACGCAAAAGAAAAAATTATACGGACCAATTCAGTGCTATTGCTCTCTGCGATATGGACATGGGCAGGCCAACTGCACCATGCCAGAAAGATGTGTGAAATGCGCAGGCGATCATGTCTCCAGCAGCTGCACATTAATAAAACCAAGTGATTCAGAACCAAATAATGCCAAGTGCATTTTGTGCAAGGAGCAGGGGCACCCTGCGAGCTATCGGGGGTGCCCTAACTACCAGAGATACTATGGTCAAAATAGAAATGCGAATAATGCCCAGAAGGGTAGTAATGACAAAAATAAGGACAAGCAAAAGAAAAAGAACGACAATACACAAGCACTAGAAGAGAAATTAGATAAGATGAACATATTTCATATCGACAATTATGAAGGCTTTAAGTTGTTTTAATGGGCAGCTTTAATATAGTATACTGGAACGTGAACGGTCTCAAGAAGAGGAAATACGAGGTGGACTTGTTCTTGGACGAGCATAGTCCGGCGGTGTTAGCGATACAAGAGACAATGATTACAATTGACACAAAAATGATATTCAAGGAGTACCATATTTATCGTAGATAGAATAGCCATTCCAGGGAACGGTTTAGCGCTATTAATAAGAAAAGATGTAGATAGTTACGAGATAGGTAGTAAGAATTCTGAGATAGATAATCTGCCAGTCATTATTAAGCATGGCAATAAAAGTTACAAAATTATAACAGCATACAAAAACCCTAATAAAGCACTGAAGTAAAAGGATAATACAGAGCTGATGAGTGGTACTCTTTCCACTATCTTTTTAGGAGACCTAAACTGCAACTTCCCAGCCTGGAATAGCGGAAGGTTATGTCGAAATGGACGAGTCCTAGAACAGGTTGCTATTGACCACGGGCTGGTCGTAAAAGGGCCTGAAAAGGCCACATACATACCTAGCGGTTGTGGCTTGCCTGATGTCCTGGACATAGCAATCCTAAAAAAACTTGACGAAGGCACGTCTGACCACAACCCGGTGGTTTTAGCAATAGGTATAGGGATACCTTCTAAGTTAATCAGGAAATTTTCGGTTACCAACTGGATTAAATATAAAAAGCAATCAATGACGACTTAGAGATTCATCAAATCAAAAATGAAGAGGACATAGAAGTGCCCATAGATAATGTTACAAAGACATTAACAGACGCGTATAATAAATGTACAATAACAAAATTAGTTACTAACGGAGCAATAGACACGTTACCCTCTCCTCTTAGTAGCCAAATGAGAGAGAATAGGAAGAATAGAAGCGAAGAAGCCAAGAGGAAGCTAAACGAACCCTCAAGATTGCTAAAGAATTCTCTGAAGATACATAGGAATAAAGCATGGGAGTCAAAAATTAATAGATTAAACATAGATACCTCTGCCTGGAAGGTGGCGAAAGCTTTGACGAAAGAAGTGCATAAAGCTCCTCCAATTCATGGACTGGCCGGTATGGCTTATACCAGTGAGGAAAAAGCTAATGCCTTCGCTATGACGCTTGAAATTACCTTTAGGAATAATGAGGATGAGGATGAAGATTTGCAGTACCAGGAAAGTGCAAAAAGAACGGCCAATGGCTAAAATCGAGGACTTTGTAACCCCATCTCAAAATTAGGCAAATAGTTAGACATTTAAAAATAAAAAAGGCACCAGGTATTGAGGGCATTAAAAACAAGATGGTAAAGGAAGTACCAAAAAGAGGCTAGCTACTGCCGTTCAAAAATTTAGTTATTTTTCAAAAGCCATGGCCACAGAAGCCATAATGTTAGATATCGAAAAAGCCTTTGATAAACTGTGGCATACAGGAAATGATGCAGGCAGGAATATCACTGAGGATGTGCAAATTGATAAACAGATACTTAGGGAATAAAACCTTTCAGGTAAGGGTGGGGGCAGACTTATCCTCGAAGAAGGATATTAATGCTGGAGTACCACAGGGGTCAGTCCTTGGGCCTCTGCTATATTCAATTTTTATACGCGATTTCAAAGGCGATCCGAGGATCTTCTCAGGGCTGTATGCCGATGACACTGTCTTCCTATTTAGAAGCAGAAGCACCGATTTAATAACTAAATATCTTGAGGCTAACATGGATAAGTATGTAAAATGGGCGGCTAGAAACAAAATAAAAATGAATACGACAAAAACGCAGGCTATTGTGTTCCAAAAAAGTATGCTGCATACCCGCAGAAATAGCATCATATCAACATTTGAAATGGACTGAACATATCGACTATGTCAGCAAAAAAAATAAGGAAATTAATATACAAATTTTATATATTGAGAGAATTTTTAAGTCAGAAGCTGATCATACATGTATATAAATCTTTGGTTGAACCCTTAATTAGATACGAAGTAATAGTATGGGGAGGAGCATACAAAACTAATTTACAACCGTTGAAGACAATACAAAATTATATCTTGAAAGTGGCTTTAAAAAAGAATAGATTATTCTCAACGAGAGACCTCTATTGTCATGATATTGCAAATTTGAATTTACTCTATATTAACTCATTAATTTCTTACATACACAAGAAAAAAAGGCTGCAGAAAATATTACACATTCCCACTCTACTAGACAAAATATCAATAATCATTTAGTAATTCCCATTAACTATCGCACAATAAATCTGAGGTTTGCAAACTAACTGGTCCAAAAATTTTATAATCTACTACCCAATAATATAAGAGGTATTTGAGATAAAAGGAGAATCAGTAAACAGAGTAGAATATTTATCTTTGACCACCAGGCTGCATTCTGTACTTTTTTACTTTAATTCTCGGTTACATTCCTTGTTGTGCTCTCCGTGGGCACTGATGAGGTGTTCATTGTAAATTGTAACATGTGAATTACGTTTTTGTTTGAGTGGTACTGACTTAATTTAATTTAGATTTAAGGTGTTTTTTAATGTAACCATATTTTATTATACAGTGTGTTACATCTATGTAATTTCGATATTGCTATATCAAGGTAGGTACATACAAATGCTACAGCATTTAAGTACCCACACACTCCTGTGATATGTAAATTAATTTAATTGTATTTAATGTTTATAAAAAAATAACACTTATTGTAAAGATTGAATTTAATTAAACAAAATAATAATAATACAGCTCTTTTGATAGTTCTATTATAGTGAGGTGAGTTGCAATCTCTTCAATTATTGAATGCTGTAAATTATTTTGTCCCGTAATTTCTCCCGAAAATGGACTTTCTGCATATTCATAGGAGGACGGAGAGGTAATGTTCTACTGAAAGTCTTCCCTTGTTGAATGTTGTAAATAATTTTGTCGCCTAATTGTTCCAGAAAATTGGGTAGGTGTCTGTAAGGCTATACGTTGGTTATGGTCTCTAAGTTGGGTTGTGCGGATAATGTCTAGCTGTCTGTTGAGCTGCAGGCTGATTGCCTGGCTCTTTTTTGTTGTTTAATATTAGATATTAGTTGCAGGACTCCAATTTGAAAACTAATAATATCATCGTCGTCGAAACCAGTAAGTGAAGGAATGATGCCATTAAAAAATGACGAATGTCGATTTGTGGGTTGTTCTAATATCTGAAGCATCTTTGCCTCGACTGGATCGACCTTTCTCTTTCGAGAATCCAGCTGGAACTTCCTAAAAGTTGCATTTTTTTCGCTTTCGCGATTCAGGTTTTCTTGGGCTGCAGCTGTTGTATCGTCTTCTTGGCTAGCATTTCTGTCTGAGAGACTATCCTCTGGCACTGTAATGAGAAACTGTAGCTGGTCACAGTAGATATATTTTTTTATATTTGAGGTTCCAGCCCCAGATTTGTTAATTTCTCTTTGTTTTTTTCTATATCTTAAGAAGCTGTCTCGTACATTCCACCATCTTTTTATTACAGTTTTACCTGAAATAAAAAATAAAATATATGTTTTTTTTTCAGATGTCAAGCGCCTCGGGGGGGGGGGGGGGGGGGTTAACTGACCATATGCATGGAGTAATCGCGAACGGCCGGTATTACCTCCAGTTTATAACGATTTATTTGTTTGTAAATATATCAGGCAAACAAATAAGGCATCCTGGAAAGCTGAGGATTTAAATCGAGCCTTAGATGCAATAAATAATGGTGTTCCATTGATGGAAGTTTCTAGACGTTTTAACATTCCTCGCAGTGCTCTACAAGATCGCCGTAAAAAAGGAATAAGCTGGGCCAACTTTAAGCCGAAAGCCAGTATTTTCGTCAAGAAGAACAAGAATTTAGCGACGCAGATCATTAAACTATCAAAAGTTTTTTTTTGAATAACACCAAGCCAGATTAAAATAATATGCCTATGCAAGCGCAAAAATAATTTGAAAAGCCAATTTCAAATTATACATGAGGCAGCAGGAAGAGATTGGCAGAAATCTCGTGATTTCATTAAGAAAACCCGAAGCTACTAGCGTTAATCGAGTTACTACTTTTAACAGAGCAGAGGTTACATTATTTTATGAAAATCTTGAAAAATTGATGGATAAATATATCTAAGTTTCCACATACCAGAATCTTTAACGCCGATGAAATCGGGATCACAACGGTCCAATGGCCTAATAAGATCTACGCCGAGACAGGCCAAAAAACAGTAGGCTTTCTTACAATACGACAACGGCTCTTTTGCGCGTAAAGAAATGGCGCCACAACTTTAAAAAAAATGGCCCACCAGGAGCTACGTACGTGTGTTCTGACAACGGATGGATTAATGAGAATGTGTTTGTGGAGTGGCTACAATATTTCCGGGATTTTGTAAAGCCTTTTGAAGAAGATCCTGTGGTTCTGATCTTGGACAATCATGTATAAGTCACTGCACATTGAAGGCTTACAATTATTGCAGGGAAAACTGTATCACCCTTCTTACAATTCCTCCCCATACCTCCCACCGCACCCAGCCCCTGGATGTCTCTTTTTACGCAACTTTAGAAGCTGCCAATAATTCTGAATGCAGCAGCTATATGCGTAGTCACCCAGGTGAAAAAATAACCCCGAATCAGAATGCGGAGATTTTTAATCAGGCCAGGGATCGAATCACCACCCCTGAAAAAGCTATATAAATGGTTCCAGAGCTACAGGAATTTTTCCGTTAAACCCAAATGTCTTTTCCGATGATGACGTATGCTGAAAATGTAAGTTTGGTAAGGCAAGAGATTTTAGAGCCTATAAATGACCCAGAATCTGTAATCGGTCCAGAGCCTCAACTGATATATTAGCTTTTCCAAAAAAAGATAAGAGCTTGCATGAATTACGTAAAAGAGTGATGTTTTCTTAAATAATTATAAAATGGCACCAAGGAAAAAGACTGCATTTGGTACTCGAAAAAAGGTTATCAAGCAAAAACGATATCTATCAGACACCATGAAAAATTTACACAGGAAATTTCTTTGTTCATTTCCAGAAAACCAAATCAACTCTGCTTTTTTTTGCAGATCCCGACCATTCTGGATTGTAACAAATAAAGTAGAAAACCGGGATACTTGCATGTGCACCAAACATGCAAATTTTGAATTGTTAATTCATAGCCCTTTTTACTTCTGAAGTCTTGAAAACTGAAGTTGTGTCCGATCTCATCAAAAAGTACTGTTGTGATAATTTAAAAGAACCAAAAGACGACTGTTTATTTAGAAAGTGTATATTGTGCAAGGACCAGAAGATTATTACTTATAAACAATTTGACGAAAATAAAAATGTAGGTAAAATCAAAGAATATTCTACTACGATAGCATATAATATTCTTTGGTAAAATACCTAAAGTGGTTAACAAAGAAAGAAGATTATCTAGATAAAAAACTAATCAACAAAAAAACTTATTGTTCGAATACTGTCAAAGAGGCATTTGAAATTACTCTAGGATTACTTATCCAAAAATATGAAATTGATCTTACTGAACTTATGGCTCATCAAGGAAGAATATTTCACCAGTACGAAGCTTTAAGCATTTTGAAGAAAAATCTCAACATCGACTCAATTCTCGTTCACTGTGATTTTAGTGAGAACTATAATTTAAAATATGCTAAGCAAACACAAGCTTTCCATTTTGGAGGCTCAAGACAACAAATACTCTTCATACGGTTGTCATTTACAGAAATACTGGTAATGCCGTTACACCGTTAAGTTATTGCACAGTATCAGAATGCCCAAAGCATGATGTACCCGCCATCTGGGTCCGCCTATTTCCAGTAATAAAGAGTGCTCAAATTGTGTTTAGTTTCCTTGCTAACAGTCTACAAACATTTTTTCCATAGGTCAAAACACTTTCATGGAATTACCAAGAGTCAGGCCACGGAAAGGGAGCGGTCGTGTCTGTAAAAGAACCGCAGACAGAATAGTTGCACACAAGGTGCAGACAGATTCCATCCAAACTTTATTAAACATTTTAGAAGAAACTGCCTGTGAAATGCGTCGTAGATAAAAACCCAGTTAAAGTCTTCAAAGGGACAATAAAAGTACATCAGGTTGTTAAAGATGCAGGTGCCTCCAAAATTTGGTTTAGAAGCCTATCTTGTTTTTCGTGTGCTAATGACTGTATTCACTAAGTATGGGACTGGGTGTTTACCTTATGCTCAAAACCTTTCAGACCTGGAATTTTCTGATGTTGACTGTACTAAATTGGATACAGAAAATGCTCAAGAGAAGGTAAATTATCTAGACGTATGTTCGGATTCGGACAACGAAACAGAGACAGATTTCTGCATCTCAGACTAGAACTGGAACTTATACCTACATTTTGGTAGAAGTAGGTATATAATGAATCGAGAAGAGTAAAATATAGATATATAGCTGTATGCATAAACGATTTAGATTCTTCATCTATGGATGGTGAAGTTAAAGTTACTTATTTAGCTATTTGTCATAATAATGCTAAATTGTTTAAACTAAATGAGAGAGATACTTCTTATATACCATTCGATCAGATTTTAGCTAGTTTTCCTGAACCAACTGTAATTTGTAAGGGAAACAGATTATATTATTCTTTTCCTATGCTACTGATCTTTTTGAAAAATAAAAATACCCTAGGGAAGCAAAAATGCTTTTTATTATTATTATTATTTAGTTAGGTACACATTTGGTTGCTAGTTTACCTAATTTTTCTATTTAAGTTTAGCTCCATGTTCCCATGATTATTATAGCTTGGTTATTACTTATATTTTATATAGGAATTATTAATATTTTTTTACTACCTATGGTTTTTGTTCCCTTAGTTTTGTTTGATGTTTTTTATTAATATTCTTTGTTGGATTTTTTGGTTTATAAAAATATATATTCACTTTTGGTTTATATTTTTATTTTGTAACATTTTTTGTCATACGTTTAAATAAAAGTCTGTTTTTAAAAATAAGAATCACATATATAATGGAGATATTCGACATTCCCGTGTTTATACCCTCATTCCCGTGGACAGAGTTTAAAAAAAACTGTTAAAAACGAAAAGGAATGGATTTTTTTACGTTTTATGATTTAGTAACATAACTGATAACATGACTTTACAAATAATCCTAATTTTCGTCTTGAAATTAAAAAAGAGTTTTGTTACAATTTTATTTCTCAGAGGCTCATATTCTGTATATTCACCCATTTACATCGACCACAATGAAAGACCTTTTAGAAGAAAAGGAAGGAAATAAGAGGCCCCAATCAAAAAGTGCAAGGGTAGATAAAGCAAAGAAAAGTGTTTTTGAAGATATCGGATGGTCCAACCAAAACATTGAAAAACCCAAAGGAGATGAAAATGCTCAAGCCTAGAGTAAAATCCAAAAAAAGATGTCAGATATGTAGAACCAGAGAGAAGATTTTGCAAGCGAATTTGGCGATTCAGATGGTAACAAGAGAGTTAACAACGACGTTTGTATATGTATAATTTGTGGTGAGTTCGCAAGAAACAATGAGATTTGGCTAAGGTGTGTGATATGAATGGGCCCACAAAGTTTTTTGTAATGATAAGAAATTTTTTATGTGATTTTTGTAACTAAAGGTTTGTTCCAACCGACTAGAAAAGCGTACGAGGAATCGTCATTTCTAGTTGTCAATTTCATTTTTGAAGTCGATAAATAGCTTGTCATGTTGACAAACGAACTATGCTACTGGAATTACCGTCCTAAGTACGGTTTTCATGGTCAGTTGGAACATACATTAAATGATTAGTACCTAGTAGTAATAACGGCCTTGGCCTGCAGTTAAACGCATGTCTGCAATTAAATTGTGAAAATCCCCCTGTGTTTTTCTTTGCGAAAATAACAGTTTATGTCAAAAAAGGCGAAATTCGCGCAAGTGAGTATTCACCTACCCGCTGAACGATGTTTGACAAAAGTGGCATGAAATGCATTGGTTTCATGATACAATAAACGGAAGGTATGATACCTAACCGTCTCAAATTCGTTCGCTCCGCGCATTGACGTCATTACGTGATTGGCTTCTATTGAAATGCATACGTTTATAGGCACATAATCATTATGTTTTACCTATTTTCTCTATTTTTTGAGAAAATTTGTGTCCTGGGTGAAATTAAAAACTAATTATTACATATTAATACTATAAAAATACTAATAAAAAATATATATTCAACATAACTTTTATGATGAACGGATCAAAATAGTTGTATTAAAAACAGCATCTTTTGAGAAACGTAATAAACTTTTACTTTTATCTAAAAAACGTTTATTGAGTATTGGCCAATCGACAGCAAAAAAAAAGAAAATCGATAAAAATATTTTTCCTTAAATAATAATTTTAGTCATCTCTCTTTTTTTAGAAATTGTTAAATTTATCAAATCCTGATGGTAGCAAGACCATTAGAGATGGAGTAAAATTAATTTCACATTCCTATCTTAACTTTTCAAGAGCTATCTGACGGTACTAATTAGCAGGTGGTACCATGGGTACAAAATCTGGTACATCGGTAGGTACCACTGGCAGGTGGTACCATGGGTACCAAATCTGATACCACGGTAGGTACCATTGGCAGGTGGTACCATGGGTACCAAATCTGGTACCACGGTAGGTACCATCAGTTAGCACCATCAGATAGCTCTTGGAAAGTTAAGATAGGAATGTGGAATTAAATTTACTCCATCTTTAATGGTCTTCCTGCTACCAATGTGAAAAGAAGCCACAGTACCGATTTTCAACTGTTTATAGCTGTGGAACTACTAACTCTAGAGGTATAACATTATACATCAAATTTAATATGCTTAGAATTTTAAGTAGAACCCAAAAATGTAATAAAATATAGGTAGTTTCATTTAAAAAAGTGTAACTTTCTTTGACCACCCTGTATATAAAAAAGTAAAGATTAAAAAAATACAAAAAAGTAAAGATAGTTTTACTAGGAACAACTTTTGTTTTTAATTTTTTTTTGCAACCATCGTAGTCTTCGAGATAAGGTATAGGCCCGTCTTAAACGGGCCACCCTGTACATAGTCATCTTCCTCAAAATGTTTTGAGCAAATACGTGCAGAAGTTTTATTAAATTTATCCTTACGAAAACACATGTGAACCCATTTACTACACATATTTTGTCTTTGGGAAAAGTGAAACACCTTATATTCCTATCAAAGTTTTTGCCTTGGTTATCCACCTTACATCCGTCCACAGCACACCTCATAATTAAACGTTTTTTAATTAAAAATACCAACAAACATCGTCTAAGGAACAATAACGCCAACAAAATTTAAATCTAAAACATACGAATCTCAAATGCAAAGCACACGTTCGTTCATGTTGTAAATGCCGGCCGGCGCGCAGCGCCAAACAAAGCTCGCAATGACGTCACAGACGAATCGTCGCCTGCGCGATATCATACCTTACGTTTATTGTATCATGCATTGGTTTAATGTCACGTCTGTCAAATCGTTCAGCGCCTTTAAATTCTAGATTGCGTGAGATATAAGCATAAAAACGTATGGAAGGTTGTGCCAACATTAAAGGAGACATGGTGATTTAGTATGTTCCTAAAAAGCATAGGTCAGAAACATTATTTTGTTGAAATAGTGTAAGTATTATTAAGGTAACAGTTTACTATATGGGCGCCATTGATTTGTATAGGAGTGGATAAGCAATAGCCGCCTGGCCACGGCACATATAACAACCAGCAATATCACATCTTCTTTTTTCGCATCTGCGCAAGTCCGCGCGCAAGATATTCCTTGGTAGGAAATCTGTCAAACTGCCGCCAGCGACGTGGTGTTTTTACGACTGGTTTATTTTATTGCTATTGGAGTTAAATCGAAACCATTGGCGTGTATTTGTCAAATAATTGACATTGTGAGAGACGAACGTTGTTTATGACATTGTGTAATGCAAAAAGTAATGGTTTTTAAGCAATGAGAACTTGTACAAACCAGATATATTCTTCCAAGAGGATTTTCTTTAGATTTCCTACTCATACAACAAGGTATACATATATTTCATAACCCATTGATATTTGAAATTTTATATTACGGCTCTGTTAAAGGAAAATCATACTTATATATTTCAAATCCAGCCCTGACTTTTCCTACCCAGCTGACACTAGCAAGGTCAAATTTAATTTTTCGCCTGACAGGTCGAGTAATATTGCTGGTTGTTATATATGCCGTGGCCTGGCTATGGGCGAAAAAACAGGTTTCTGCGCATGACAAAATCGACGCAAAATGGAAAAACGTAAACAAAGAAGATACCGTTTCGTCATGCGCACTAAAACACTTGCCGTCTCAGCAGGCGTCGGTCAGGACCGAACTTGGCTTTTGTCTTTGACGTGTTTTCGTTTTGACGGCGCGGCGTTTTGAGTTAATAATTCGAATTTTTACTTTTTATTGACTTTCTTTGGACCTAGTGTCTGTAGTTGCTTAATTAGTTTTAGTTTAGTGGTTCACGTTTGTGGTTTGTGCGTACCCTATTTTGATTTTCGTTTAAATTG
>MU193832.1:9607-21833 GCA_016904865.1 Pissodes strobi | reverse complement strand
TCGGCCTCCGTTTAGTGACAATTTTTTGTTGCGCTATAATTTTGATAAACAAATTATTTTCAACATGGCGCAATAAAACTAATATGGCATGATAATCCGGACTCTTGATTTTGTCATGTCTCAAACTGTTAACTCTTAGTTGTTTGAAAAAATGGAAATATATTATTAAAGGTTGGCCAGACTGACTACCCTTAACCCACCCAGGAGATCGAAATATCCATCGATTTTTTGGTAAATCGATCTAGATCGATAAGTAACATCGTGTTCCTGCATGAAGTATTCATCAGTTAACTTGGACAAGGTCGACTGGAACCGTATATCCAACTATTGGATAATTTCGTATCTCTACTATGGTTATCACATACCTAAAACCGATCCACATTTACTACCCCTGAGGGGCCCAAACCCTTGCCAAACCTTTCGCTGTCACCGACTGTCAATTTTTTACTCAATACTCATATTTTATATAAAAATACCAACTAAAAAAGTCAGAAAATTTTTCCACTTCCATTAAAAACTTCGATTATTTTTCGATTCAAATTTTAGCATGCGTCATCTATTAATTCATTAATTGCACTGTCCAAAACAGGACAACACCCTGTATGTACACTACATCAGCTGACAATGGCCCATGTCACAGATTGACAGTTAACAGCTGAACAACCACATACCACACAAAAATGGTATGTGTGACCAACGTCAACATTATATACTTATTTTTTTGTTATATTTTCTTGAACCTCTTATAAATATTCTGGGATAGTTTTTCTTGGGTAATATAGGTTCATAAACAACTATTTCATAGGTATTTTTGTTTTATTTATTTCTATAAAAAACAGACGTTTCGACTTATATACTTAGTCTTCATCAGTGTGATAATCTAGGGTAGAAGAATCCATTTTATCAGTTACAGGATTTTAGGACATGGAAAACACAGATAATATGGAGAATTACAACGGTGCTTCTCAGCACCAATTGATGAGACATATTGGACCGCATATGCCAATTAAATATAGAGGGAATTAACAGGTCAAAATCGGAAACCCTCTGAAAATTAATGATCGAAAATAAGATTGACGTCATAGCCATTCAAGAAACACATGCAGCTTCGGAATCAGATCTTTCCAAGCGAGGTAAGGTCTCAGGATACCTCATAATTGGAGCTAATTACAACGATGTTTATGGGACCGCAACGCATGTGCGCAATGGGATCCAAGATGCCAAGATGACGGACTGGAGCTGTGAGGGTGACGTGTTTGGGATCACTACAGAAGTAAATGGTCTGAACATTGTAAATATTTACAAACCCCCTATGGCTAGCTGGCCCTCAAATGTAATTAAAACCTCAGACAACTTACCTACAATATACATCGGAGATTTCAACAATGATAACGTCTAGGGATATGAAAAAGACGACGACAATGGTGAAAAACTTCTAGAATGCGCTGAAAGTAACAACCTCCACCTTGTCTATAGCTCCAAAGACAAACACACCTTCTTCTCCAGAAGATGGCGTAAAGGGTATAATCCTGATCTCTGTTGGGTTTCGAGCAACTCTCAGATGCGGCCACTTCCTAGTTTCCGAACCGTGCTCTCAGACTTTCCTCACAGCCAACACCGACCCGTAGTAACTGAAATAGGTATACAAATTCCCATCGTTGAATCCACACCGAGGCCACGCTGGAACTTTACCAAGGCAAACTGGCCCGAATATGCCAGGCAGCTCGACACTTGCGTTCGTTTCATTGAGCCAAAGGCCAAGAATTACCACCATTTTGTGGGAATGGTACTCGCTATAGTCAAAAAGCATATACCACGTGGTTTCCGGAAGGAATATATCCCGAGCTGGCGGGAAGAGATCCAACACCTATACGACGAATTTGTAGAGTCGGGAGACCCGGAGATTGCTGACAACCTGCTGTCGTACCTGGACTCAACTAGATTGAATAAATGGAAATCAACTGTAGAACACCTCGATTTCTCTCGCTCTAGCCGGAAGGCGTGGGGTCTACTGCGCAGACGGGGTGAAGCCAGCAGAGGACAGCACTCGAACAACTCAACTATTGACCCGAATAAGAAGCCAGTAGAATAGTTGAGGTCTCCCGCGCTTCATCTGACAAGGCCCACACTGATATTTAACAGTATATTAACAACCAAAAATGTCCCAAATGATTGGAAAAAGAGCATAACCATCCCAATATTCAAAAAAGGGGACAAAAAATCCCCAAAAAACTATAGAGGCATAACCTTACTAAGCTCAGTCATGAAACTGTTCAATAATTAGCGAACATGTAAAAATATCGGAAGAACAACAAGGGTTCAGGAAGAATCGGTCAACCATGGTTGCTCTCTTCATAGTCAGGCAAGTAGTGGAAAAGGCTATAGAATAGGGAAAGCCCGCATATATGTGCAAAGCATTTAACAGGGTGAGACTGAACAACGTGACAGACATTCTTAAAAAAGGTACCGAGAACCGTTATTGCCGTCATAAGACAATTAAACCTCAATACATCTACCCACATAACCAAAAGATGACAGAGGAAATAAAAACACCAACGGGAATCCGACAAGGAGACTCCTTAAGCCCACAACTTTTCAATTTAATAATGGATGAAATAATAAACCAGGTTAAAATCAGAGAGGGAGGATATACACTCACAACAGGTGAAATCAAAATTGTCTGTTATGCCGATGACGCCCTAATTATAGCGGAGAATGAGGACGACTTACAACGGCTTCTATACTCATTCTATGCAAAAGCAAAAACCTTCACCATGCAGGTATCGACCAGAAAAACCAAAGCCCTTATTGTCATTTCCAAAGAACCAATGAGATGTAAACTTGACTTGGAAAATAAAAGAATAGTCAAGTCTTGTCGTTCGAATACCTAGGCATACAAATTACCTCAAACCAAAATAGAACAAATGAAGTAAGAGAACAAGCCAATAAAGCCAGCCGATTCTCAGGTGCACTTCGGGACATTATCTGGAATAGCACCAACATGAGCAAAAAGTCAAAGATTAAAATATACAAAACCTGTGTTAGACCCATACTCACGTACGCTATAGAAACAAGAGCTGACAACAAAAGAACAAAAAACACCCTACGAACAACAGAAATGAAAATACTCAGGGACAGAAAAACAAACACAGACATAAGACACGAATGTGAGATGGAAGACATCATCAGATGGGGACGCAAACGTAGAAGGGACTGGAAGAGCCACGTGGGCAGGATGACACAGGGAAGAGTGGCAAGAATCGCTAGAGATGGAAGACCATGGACAAGACGCCCGGAAGAACTCCAAAGAGATGGGTGGAGTCATGGACCTCATCATTTCAAGAGAATTAAGTTGGACAATACAGGACTAAGGCCTACAATATGACGAAGAAGAAGAAGAGATATAGATCGAAGGTCTGCTATGTCAATGAATCAAAATGCAATGCATCGGTTTTCGATGTATAGATGTATTTTGAAGTTTACGCATCACTAAAGATGATAAGAGGCTCAAGGTATGTCACGGTCATACTAGAGCTTCTATATTTCGGAAACTCAATTTTCTATTTTCAAACCAGTAACCATTTTGGAGCTTATCGAATCCCAAAAATATAGATATAGCTCAAAGGCCCTCAAAAAATCGCGAATCAAAAATCAACCAAAAGACCTAACGATATGCGGTTGTCAGTGTTGTCACTAGTCAAAAGAGAAAAAGTGGTTGTATAAACCTTAAAAATTGTAAGAAGCTAGAGTAAGTTTCCAATTTTTCATATCATATCAATCATATTTGCATATAAAAATTCGGTAATTGTCATTAAACTTCTGTATTTGGGAAACTAATCCATTTTTTTCAAGCCTGTGATCATTTTCGAGCTTATCAAATCCAAAAATATAGATATGGCATTAAACCTTCTGATAACCCGTTTATATTATAACAATAAACAGTTAACAACAAACAGATATTTCTGCGTAAGCTCAATTATTAGCCGACTATCAATTTAAAAGAACCTCTTGATATAAAAATGACTTTCTAAGAACATTAATTACAAAGAACGCAGTTTATTAGGAAATACGTACATAATTCATTCTTATTGTTATACAGGGTGCTACAAATTAAAATCCATATATTAGGATCTCGATAACTGTTAAATTGGGACAAAGTTGCCCAAGTGCTCAATATGCTAGTCTCGATCATGTCTTGGTGTTTTATAACCAGTCTCGATCTTTTGTTGAAACACGAAAATTTTCTTGTGTTATAGGCAGCAAACATTTCAGAATACCTCGAGATCGAGACTAGCATATTGAGATTCAATCACGAGCTCGATCATATCCGATCATAAATCAAGATCGAGGCTTGCATATATAATATGAGTGAGACCTATGACCTTTGTTTCGATTAAAGGTCAAGATCAAAACCCTGTAATAATATCGAAGATTTATTTTCGGGATCTCTCGAATCAGTCTGAAAATATTTATCAATTTTTACCGAAATATACGAACATTCTGACTTTCGTCAATGATATCATTTTATAATAACTATTATAAAATGGTGATATTTATATAATCTTGAAATCGAAATGAAACGTTTATAAAGGCTGATTAAATAGTTGGATTCACGTGTAACTCTCGAGACCAATCCGAAACTAAGAATCTTGGCCTTTTGAACTTGAATGGTATATAATATTAAAAATAATGTATTTCTTATGTTTCAGTTTCAGGATTTGGTAAACTTTTTGGAGGGAAATCCAAGTCGATTAGCTTTCCTACCTTCAGCATACCATCCTTCAGCCACCCAAAACCGTCGAACTTCCCTCATCTAAGTAGTTTTCCGGCATCAAATATCCGTCCATCCTTCCACGCCCATAGTTCAAGCGCCTCTTCTGGTACTGAATTCAAGCCTTTAGTAACATCAGGTAATTTATAAAGGGAACGTAAGAATGTACTGATATTTAATTTGCGGCTTATGTATTAGAACATACATACTGCGGCCTAGGTACATTGCATGAAAATAATTTATTATTTATTCAATGTAGGTTCATCATCATATGGCTCCAATCCGCCACCATACGGTTTCAGAGCCAGTGCCTTAGGGAAAGCAAGTACTGCTTCTGGTACCGGTGGATCGTCTGCAGGAAATCCGCCACCGTATGCCTTTAAACCAAGTGCCCCTGTAGGGCCTCCATCGAATGTTAAACCTGTCGGCAACACACCACCTGGATCGCCTTATCCAAGTGAGTAGTACGATTATATCAAGCTCTCTCAAGAAAGACTACCCATTATTTCATTACAACTATTATATTTTGAATTGCTATTTCATCAGCAATTTCTATTGATAGTATCTAATTAAAGATTTAATGAAGTTCATACCTTTTTAGTTCATCCACCTCCCTACTCGCCTCACAACCCAGGAATACCACCCCCAGCCTATAATCCAGCCCATAATCCAGCTGGATATGGACCTCCGCCGGCATATAATCCAAATTACAACTCCGCAGGTTATGAACATCCGCCTGCCTATAGCCCTGGCTATGGCATGGGAGCATATCCCCAGCAGCAATTTCATCCTGGAGGTAAGCATGCTGCGTCATCATATCAACTAACATTCCCTGTGGTTAATTTTCTTAATCTGCAGGCTATAACTCTCCAAGCCAACACCATGCAGGAGCTCCAGGCTTTACGAACGTCAACATCAACAACATCAATTCCAACGGTCACCATTATGGAGGTGGATATAGCGGATTAGGATACAGCTACCCCAGCTATCATTACTCCAGCGGTGACGTTGGAAGCGATAGTATCGGATTCTTTTTGGGGTACTCCCTTGGCAAAATCAGGACGCCTACCTTTCACTCTCATTTAGGGTTCTATGATGGATATACTCCTAGGTAAGAATAAGGTTTTCCATGGCCGGTTTTTTCCTTAATATACATTGAATTTTTTATATATCGGTACAATATAGTACGCTTTTTTAGTATCTTGTTAGTAATTCAAAAAGCTTTGTAAACCATTATTTGCTTTTTTTAGATTTCAGACCATTTTGCAGTACTGTGTTAGTGCTCTTTAGTTCCTTGAATAGTTTCGCTAGTATTTTTTCAAGGCCAGCGTCCAAATCATTTGAGATGTTGTCAAATTCTGGGTCCCTTCATTGCTTGATTTCAAGACTGTCCCCCCCCCCCCCCCCCCCAAATGTTTAGATATGTTTTAGTAATTTAAAAAATTATGGTAGTACTTTAGTTCTTGATATATTCAAATCTAATTTCAAGATTAGCTCCCCAGTTGGTTGAGAATCAAGCTACTACTTGATTCACCCATATATCTATCAGCATCATAGCTCTGACATCATTTTAATTTCCTTCCAGATATGACCACTACGAAATCCACCATTACTACCACAATCGAGACTCGATACCAGCCCAAAGCACTATCGAGCCCAGCGCCATAGTGGACTGCGTCGGCGACAGCGGTACCATCTGTCCTGTGGGAACCACTTCGCTTTGCACTAGCAACGGCGCCATCTTGTGTGTAGCTAACGCCACCAGCACCATACCGTGCGCCGATAAAGAACAAGGCAACTGCGTTAAAACCATTGTGCCTTGCGTCAATGGTGCTGGAAACTGCGTGGTTGGACAGAACCAAACTTTAACAGTCCCTTGCATATCGAGGGCTCAGGTTCCTAGAAATATTACTTATATTAACAATACTGTTATAGTGAAGAATAATAACACAGCCGATAGTGGAAATGATATCATTACTAGCTCTACTACTACTGAATTAAATGAGTGGACGCAAAACACTTTCTCTAGCTCTACTAGGATCGAAGATTTACCCATGGACGTCCTTTTAGATGCCACTAAACTACAGAGATATCTTAGGGTAATTTTAAACAATCCTATAACTGGTAGTACTACAGCAACACCAGCGACTCTTTTACCGGACGTGACATCGATTGGTACCAGAAGTAAGAGGGAGACACCGGCAGTGCCAGTAAATGATTTGTGCGTTACTATTTTGGCATTACCTGCAGCACGAAAGTCGACGGAACAAGAACAAATTTTGGAAAAAGGCACTAGCATATTTTCAAAATTTGTAATTAAAGCACTCGGGTCTAATAATTGATTACGTGTTATTTGCTGTATAAGTATAAATATTGTTCCTTCATAAGATATGCATAATAAATAATAAGTATGGGTTAGGTTTATAGTGAAATCCCTCAGCAGCACGCCTGACTCGTGACCGTTTAGTAGCAGGTGTGCTGCTGGTAAACGAGGATCGAATATTATGCAACTTTGGAACGAACTTATTGGTCCATAGCAATTTGAATATATTTAAGGGAAATCGTTCGACAAGAAAATGAAAATGATTAACGATATCTCTCATATTTCGCGCGGCCGATCCGGCGCGTAGAAAAACTCTCTTTGAAGTTGCCGACACGAAAATAATTGAGCGTGGAATTCGAAATATTTCCGGCCGCATATAAAATAAATTCGGTACGAGATGTACGCCCAAGCATTTTCATGCAAATGGGAAAACTGATTGAATGAAAATATTCGGCACGTATTGGAGTTGGCTCATTGTGTATTAAACAAGAAAAATTATATGTGCCGCTTTGATGTGGTATTTTGGTATGCAAAGAGTGTGACGTCATGAGGATGATATCCACTGACGGAGCACGAAATTAATTAAAACCGAGAACCCATCATTTGACATGGGATCCCGCGTTGAGGTTAAGCCACTAAGCCAGAGATGTCATATGTTTTAACACAGTGGAACATAAGCCACATTTTATACGTTTTCAACACAGTGAAAAAAAGGTCTAATTTATTGGAAATGTGTTGATTTCATACACAGTACCGGGGAAAGCGAGGTAATACCGCAAAGCGGGGCAATAAGGCACATCCATATAAACAGGTCTTAAAGCCCGAAAGATGAAACTATTTGTTGTTGTTATTTTCACTGTGGGCTTCGCATGTATAGCATTTACCCAAATCGAGTGGGAGGCAGGGTGGATAGACCGGTTCAGTGACCGCCCCTCCTGCAACAATTTCTATCTTTCCAGCTGACTTCAAACTTTTCTTAAACTTTCCAAAAATAATCCCGATTCCCAATGATATTTTTCAATTCACTTTATACTTATACATATTTTTACTAAGAGGACAGTTAGTTAGACAGACAGCACAACAGGGGTTAGCACAAAAGCTGTATTGAGTGTTTGTGTCTGGTATTTCAAAAAACACAGAGCCCCAAGCAATACTGGACTTCCTGAAGAATCATCAATGTGATGCAAACATCATCTGTGAGAAAATGAAGACTACATCGAAACAAGTTAGTTCATTCAAACTTGGAGTACCAAGGCAGCAGGTAGACAGAATAATGAACTCAGAGCTTTGGCCAGAGGGTATAAGAGTTAACCATTTTCGCAACCTACAACGCCAGCAGGCGGAACTCGGTAAGCCAAGTTACCCAAGAACCTGTGTATTTTTTTCACATTAATGTACAAAGTTTATGTAATAAAGTGTCAGAGCTGGAGGTAGTCCTTAATGAAAATGCTTTTGACTGTATTTGTATCAATGAGCACTGGTTAAGAGATGACCAACTTTCCGTGACAACTTTGGAAGGGTATAAAAGTGCCTCCAGTTTTTGTGGGACTTCTAGAAGTCATGGGGGTTTTCCATATATTTAAAATCACATGTTGACTATCATGACTTAAACATCTCAAAGCTTTCTGTCGAACTTGACTGTGAGGCGGCAGGTGTTTTCCTTAAAAAACATTCCACTTAGCTTATTACAGTATACAGGTCCCCTAATGGTGATTTTTCTAAATCCTTGGAAATCATGGCATGTATATTGGACAGTATGAATTTATCTCTAAATGTCATTATTACAGGTGACATTAATGTCCATTTTACCACTACTGACACTAGGGCAGTTGAGCTGGAGAATCTTATGATGTCCTATGGTATTCATCCGACAGTTAATTTCCCAACAAGAAACAATGCCTGTCTCGACAATGTGTTCACAAACATAATCACCTCGACAAATTGTTCTAGGCCTTTCGATTTACATCATCTGTCCAACCACAGAGGTATAGTTTTTCATTTAAAAAAAACTTAATACAGAAAAAAAAACAAAATCTAGAATAAACTATAAACCAATTACAAATGAGGGTCTATTTAACCTTTATAATAATGTTGAAAAGATCGGGTGGCAGTTTGTCAATGATCCTAACATCACCCCTGACCATAAGTTTCAACTATTTGTTGAAGTTATAAATGAGCCCGTAGAGCTCAGTTTTCCTCTGAAATCAAGAATTCCTAGTGGTGATAGACAGACCGTAAAGGTTGAGTGGTACAATGATGAATTGAGAGAATCGAGGGAGAGGTTTCATGTTCTGGATGCTGTGAGTAAGCAATATCCTGAGTTGGTACCAAGGCATCTGGTCAGTGGGTATAGGAAGGTCTATAGAGCTAATATCTGCAGCTCTAAGAAAATAGCATATGATGCTTACATTAAAAATTCCAATAGGCCAAATGTTGCAATGTGGAATCTCTTAAAAAGTAAAAGTTCTTCACCCAATATAATACATACAGATGCACTAAATGCACACACTTTTAACAACTTTTTTATTAATATTGCTGATGAAATTGTGAAGGACCTACCAAAAGCCAAAAACTCTTTTGACAGCTACCTAACTTCAAACTTACCTCCAATGAATAGCTTTAATTTTCGATTGGCAACTTTCAATGAAGTTAGAGATAAAATATCCAGCCTAAAAAACAGCAAAAGTAGGGACTGCTTTGACATTTCCACAAAAATCGTAAAGTCACTTAAAAACTTACTTATCTACACTTACAAAGTTAATTAACCATTGCATCCTGGCTGGAGTCTTTCCCTCGGTTTTCAAGGGTGAAGAATAAGGGTTCACCAGACAATGTTACCAACTACCGCCCAATATCCCTTTTACCTATTTTTTCCAAAATTTTTGAGTCCATTCTAAAAGACCATATTAATTTTTATTTTGAACATAACAACTTGTTTCTTACAGGGCAATATGAACCTTGGTTATTAATAATCTAATGGACCTTGTTGTGGATGGAGGAACAGGGCTTGGACACATATACATCTTTCTATGACCTCACAAAGGCGTTTGACTGTGTCTCACACTCCATTTTGCATAAAAAACTAGCGCACTATGATTTCTCAACTGTGAGTATATCTCTCCTTGAATCATACCTTATTGGTCGTACTCAATATGTCTACTTTGACAACAAAAAATTTCAAACTTTGGACATTGACACTCGGGTACCGCAGGGCTCAGTGCTGGGTCCTCTTTTGTTCCTAATTTATATAAACGATCTGTCAAGTTGTCAAAGCAGAGGCATGCTCATTTTTTTTGCTGATGACACTACCAAAACCATTACATATCATCCCACTGATTCCTTGGCTGATATTGTCAGTGAGATGCAGTCCAATCTCTTTGATTGGTTTGCTGCCAATCAGCTTAGCCTTAACAGATCCAAAACTCAAAACTTGAACTTCACTCTCCGACAAAGTAAGCCTGACCTGCCTTGTGGCCCGCATGTTAGGTTTCTTGGAGTTGTTCTTGATCCTGGACTTACATGGGAGGAGCATGTTAGTCAACTGAGTGGAAGATTATCAAAAATTATTTACCTTATTAGGGCACTTTCTCATAATGTGTCTCTCCCTACTCTTATGCTGGCCGATCATGCTTACTTCTCATCTCAAATGTCCTATGCCATTTTAAACTGGGGTCATAGTTCTCATGCAAGAAAAATTTTTGGTCTGTAGAGGAGATGTGTGCGGGTCCTGGCTGGGCTTGGATATAGGGATTGCTGCTATCAGTACTTTACCTCTCTTCATGTACTTACTTTTCCATCCTTATATATAAACCACTGTCTTGCCTATATTAAGGAAAACATCTCCCGTTTCTCCTCACATGAAAATGTTCATAAGCACTTAACTCGTAACCGCAATGACATACTCCTTGATTTTCGCAGATTATCAAGAACACGGAGGGGCACTGATTATTTCTGCATTAAATTCCTCAATGTCCTACCACACCACATAAGGGTGCTACAGTTTAAGCAGTTTATTTCTAAATTAAAAATAGTATATTATATCCCTAGGTTGAGAAGTAAGCCATTATTTATCGAGCACTTTTATATCCTGAGGCGCGTAGCGCCGAAGGATATAATGTGCGAGGTTAATAATGGCCTTCTCAACCGAGGTATATATAGAATTTTTTATACTACTAACACTGATATATTACCATATTTGATTCGATTTGATTTTTATATTAGTCATTTTCTACTTATTTTTCAAATAGTTCGAAATATCAGGTAGCCTGGAAGTTCAGTTGTCTAACTGACAGAATGAATTTAATAATCTCCTGACAGCTCCATACACACAAAGTACCTTCTTTCCATCTAAATTTTGACAAAATCGCGTTATTAATCAGAATACTATGGGGAGTCATGAAAAGTGAGTCATACTGTATATGTATATAATTTTTTTACTAATAGCACTGATACAATCCTTATCATTATTTGAATTGATTAGATTTTGAAATTAATCATTTCCTAATCATTTTTCAAATAATCCGAAATGGCATCTAGTTATCAAACTAACAAGTTGAAACTTAAATGACATTTTCCGTTTCATTATTGACCTAGGTTTTTTTAATATTATTATTTACCTAGGGTGAGAAATGTTACTTCTCATTTGAGGAATGGAGTAAATAATGGTGATTTATCATGTTAGTAGTAAAAAAAATATTTAATTAATAAGGCCTTTTATTCATTTGACGACTATCTCCAGAATGATTTTTGTGACTTGAATTAATTTTAGAACTAGGTATGCACGTATTATTTTAAAATTTTAAAACTGTATGTTATCGTACTTCTTTTTGTTATAAAATGCTTGTCATTATTTTAAAAATGTATGTCTTTACTGTGTACTTAGGATGTAGAAAGATTTTAACCAATATTTTAATCATAATAGTTAGTAAGTTTTGATTTTAACTCTGAAACCTATTGTTTTCCTTATCTGACTTGTATACGCATTTTTTGTTATGCTTTGTACCAATAAATATTTGATTTGATTTGATTTGATTTGATTTGATTTGACTTGATTTGATTTGTATTCATTTGATTTCATTTGATTTAATTTGATTTGATTTGATTTGATTTGATTTGATTTGATTTGATTTGAT
>MU193830.1:1381-21837 GCA_016904865.1 Pissodes strobi | reverse complement strand
AGCACTGAACCCATACTAGGATTTTAATATCACCAACACTCGGATTGTTACCCAAAAATCTACAAACCTGTTCTTTGCTATTGTTCCACAGATCATCATAAAACATAATAAGAATAAAACGTCATACATTTTTTAAATGCCGTGTCAATCAACATCTTCGCACACACACCGCTCGTGGAGTGCCATAGGATCTCCCTTTAGTGTGTGCGCCACTGCCATAAAAAAAGTGTTTCAGACAGAGTTTTGAGGGGTTCATGCCGTAATTATCATCTCAATTCATTGCTCTACCTATCTTATAAAGTTATTAAGCAGGAATACCGACAGTCGTCTTTAGTATTATGTAGAACACCTTCCAATTATCAAAAGTCCAAGTATAATAATTGAAATTATATTTTGTACTCTTTCCATATATTATGTTTTGTATTGTGTTCCATCCTATAACCTGCATGTTATGTGGATTAAAAGAACTCAAATTTGGGTTTAGTTAGATTTTCCTTTGTTCGTGGATTCAAACACGAGCATTAACCCGGCCTAAGGGAAACCAGAGACATCTTCTCTGAATCCACTTAGGTAACTCTCAGCAGGCGCGTCCACCTCGCGGGCGTGGGCCCGACTTTATGAGTCGGTGGCTAAGTTCTGTTGAGGACCCAGTATCGCGGGGTATAATGCTTTACCCTTGCCCTGGGATACGGGTGAAGGCCACACCGGCGGGAAAGGCGGAGAAGAAGGACTTCGGTACGGCGCGGCGCGGCGGAACCGGCGCAAGTGGCATAAGGGGCACCCTCTTGTCCCTAAGGCGAACGAATTCAATTCAATAAATTAGTCAACGACATGAGGATCAGGCAGGCAATGGGAAACCACCTGATTATATTCCCTTGAGCACATCATGTCAGAAAGTCATCAATCAGCTAAAAACACGCTCTGCGATCCGACTAGCAACCGGCGCTTAATCGATTCCGGATCGGTTAGTGTGAAATATGCGACCGGGCCTGTGGATGTGAGCAGCCAGGCAGGAAGAAGTAACTGTAATATTCGAAATCAGATTCATCTAAGAACATGGAACGTCCGAGGCATCCTCCAAACCGAAAAATTACACATTGTGGAAAGAGAGATCTGCAGAGAAAACTTATCAGTATGCGGGATCTCAGAGACACACTGGAAGGGAAATGGTCATTTCAATACAGCTGATTAACTCCAAACCAGTTAAACTTCGTATTGTCCAGGTATATCTGCCAACAACTGATCACTCAGATGATGAAGTGGAAGCTGAATATGAAAAACTAGAAAGAGTCAATTCGAACAATGTAACGGGCGATTTCAATGCCAAAATAAGGAATACCAAGGACCATGACCACATAAGAAACATTGTAGGGAAATATGGACTGGGTGAAAGAAATCAACGCAGTGAACGACTTATCCAGCTCTGCACAGATCAACACAATATTCAAATATCATCTTCGACGTCTATCAACATGGACATCACATTCAGGCCTGTATAAAAACCAGATAGACTATACTCTTCTAAGAACGCGCTGGCGGACAGCAGTCACAAACACTTGCGCTCGACCTGGTGCGATATGCGGTTCTGACCACAAACTTCTAAAGTCTAGCCTTACCATAAAACTAAAGACTGTGACTCTCTTCAAGCCTAGTCGAAGATTACCGAAGAGAGAGTTTTCCAAGAAACACTACGGACTACCGGTCCCGCGCTGTCTGATCAAAACCACTATCCCAAAACCGATAAAGAAAAAACACTGAATGACAGAAAGAACAATCGCCCTAAGAGATGGCCGGAGAAGACTAATCCTGGCCAACACTATTACCCCGGAGAATAAGAAGGCTCTTGACAAAGAAATTCAAAAGTCTTGCAAAAACGACAAAAGCCAGCACATCGCAAGAGTATGCTAAGAACTTGAAGAAGACCCTCCAATCTTAAAAGCCGAAGTAGAAAAAGCGCCAAGATGACATCGAATGATGAGGTTTTGTCAGACGTCGCGTCAAAAGGTGCAAATACTGTAAAAGTAATGTGGAGAAAATAATAGCAAAGTGTGCAACTTGTTCAGTGATTTACCACCAATCGTGTGCCCTACGAATGACCGGACTGCAAGTCGTCAGTGGCAGCAAATGCATTATTGCATGTCCGGGGTGTGCAAAAAACTCTCGTGAGGACGAAGTCAACAAATTAATAAGATAAGCGGTATACGAAAATGATGAAGAAATTCAGACACTAACAGAAAAGATGACCGAATTGCAGGGCCGAACCCCTGCATCCTTCGAAAAGGTACTAAAAAGAATTGACCTAATAGAGAAATCCCTCAAACAAAGAATGGCTACCATAGAAAATATTATAATAAAGCAGACGGTGCCTGCAACAGAGCAGAAAGAGGTGTCGGTTGAAACAACGGCTCCGGATCCGGTGCCGTTAATCGAATCTTTACAAGGCATCGAGACGTCCAACAACTCCGCACCATCCAGGGTAACATCAGGGTACCAAACCGAACAAGCCCGTGGACACGAACAACAGGGAAATAGCTTTGGACAATCTTCGAAGCAAGCGCCAATTATTATTGGAACTGAAAAAGAAGACGGGTTGCCTAACAAACTTAACCAACAAATCAGACGTCAACGAAACGAAAATGTAAACACGCAAAATGGTAACACTGATGTAAGAGAAAACGAAGTGGATGTGGAAGGCCTCAAAGTGGTAACTAGGAAAAAGAGAACAAATAATGAAAAGCCAACTGTCGGTGCAAACGAGTCAGACACTTCTCTTAAGGCAGCTCCTAGACTCTCCCCGATATTCCTATCTGGATTTGAGGCAGAATTGGCCTGCAACAATTATCGAATAACTAAAAAATCTCAAGCTCGCTTAAGGATGCAACTGTGAAAAAATGAGAACGAGAAAGGAGAAGTACAAAAGTTCCTTCAAATTAGCAGTCCCGCAAATTCTGAAAAATGAAATAAGTCTATAAATCATTTTCGGAATCTACAGAGCCGGGGCTACCAAATCAACTCTCAAACATCAAGTGTGAGGGTTCCCGGGGAACACAGGAAACATCAGTAAAGGTTCTGCATTATAATGTACGCTCTGCAAGGAACAAATTTTCAGAGATAGAGACTGCTGTTTTGTTGGATGATGCAAGTGTATTCTGCATGACTGAACACTGACTTCGAGAGGACGAGATCCAAGGATTCAACATCAAAGATTACAAAGCAGCTGCATACTCTACTAGAACCAGCATGTGTGGTGGAGGTACCGCCATACTGATCAGGAAAGATTTGGTGTTTAACCGTATTGATAACATTAAGAATCTTAATATTGAGGGTTGTGTGGAGATGAGCAGTATTGGTTTGATCTTACTAAATATCATAATACTTGTAGTTTATAGAGCGCCTTCTGGGAACTTTGATACTTTCTTGGATGCAGTGGAGGCTGCACTGGATTGTGTTGGGGTTGGCAGGAACATTGTTGTGACGGGCGATTTCAATGTTAAACTCGGTACAGACTGCAAAGATTGTTTGCAGCTGTGCGATCATCTTGGAACTAATAGCCTAAGGCAGACTATTCATGAACCGACACGGGGAGTGGCCTGTCTGGACAATGTTTTTGTTAACTTTGATGGACGGGGATTGTCAGCGGAGGTGCTTAACTTCAATTTATCGGATCACCTGGGCCAGAGACTGCAATTCATTTTGCAGGTGGACACAAACTTAATGAGGGCAAATGCGTTTCGTCCTATTACACAGCATGGGCTCGTTGACTTATTTAGTATAGTGCAGAGGTGCTCTTGGGACTTTATTCAGGACAACATAAATGTGGAAGGTAAGTTTGACATGCTGATGAGTATTCTTGAGCAGGCCTGTCAACCTTCCTTTCCTGAGAAAACATACATTGTTGGGACAATAAAACAAACCACTAAGATAAATTGGTTTGATGACTATCTAAAAATATGAGGGAACACCTTAATTTACTATATGAAGTAAGCACCAGATTCAATAGAACAACTGATAAAAATGCTTATAAAGAATATAAAAATCATTATAGATCTGCTATTAAGGAAACTAAAAAACGAGCTAACGGCAGAATAATTAATACATCAAACAATCCTGCTAGAAGTGCTTAGGATATACTGAATAGCCAGAGATGTAAGCATAGGAGCGCTTTGAATCATCCAACTATCTCACCGGACGATTTAAATTACTTTTTTGTTACTATTGCCCATACTTTAGTCAGTGGAATACCTCGCACTGAGTATGATCCTTTAGAGACACTAAAAAAACACAATTTTTAATCATAAAACATTTAATTTTAAAGAAGTAAGTGTCAATCAAATAAGAGACATAATTAATAATGTCAAAAACAAACATAGCCCAGACACATATGGTTTAAACATTAAAATTATTAAGCTTTTAAAAAATTTTCTTTAACAGAATTAATTAACGAATGTATTAAAAAAACGTATTTCCTTTTGTCTTAAAAAAGCAATCATTACACCAGTCCATAAAAAAGGGGATATAAATTACATATCTAACTATCGTCCAATAGCTCTTCTGCCTATCCTGTCAAAAATTTTCGAAAAATGTATTGCAATGCAAATGATTGAATTTCTAGAAACAAAAAAACTACTTTGTTGTTGTCAATTTGGCTTTAGGGAAGGGAAAACACTGTTATGGGCATACTTGACCTTCTATCTGGTGTGATGGATTCATTCGAAAGTCTTGAGTATAATGCTGTCCTCTTTTGTGATTTAAGTAAAGCATTCAACTGTGTCTCTCATAACCTCCTTCTGAAAAAACTTTCATGTTATAAATTCAGTAATAATAGTATAAAACTCTTAGAATCGTATCTTACAGATCGAGTACAAGTGGTGAGAACCGGAAGCGTTTCCTCGGTGGAGAGAGTGATGGATATTGGTGTACCACAGGGCTCAGTGCTGGGTTCTTTACTGTTCCTGATCTTTGTAAATGACTTACCATCAGCAGTACCCAATGTCCGATTCACTCTCTTTGCTGATGACACAACTCTCTCGGTATCAGGAGGGGAGAAGGAAAGATTGGGGGAGGCGCAGTCGACAGCAACTGACTGGTTTGGTGCTAATGGACTTCTGCTCAATCAGCAAAAAACAAATTAAATTATCTTTGCACTTCGAGAGGGTACCAATGCTGAGGACAACTTAAAATGGATCCGTTTCCTGGGTGTGCAGCTGGACTGCAAGTTGAAGTGGAACAACCATGTGGATAACGTCGTTGGCAGGATTCGAGGGAGTGTATTTGTCTTCCGGAGTCAGTATGAATGTGTATCAGAGCCCACAATGAGGATGGTATACTTTGCTATTTTCCATTCGGTGATGTCATATGCAGTCCTAGCATGGGGCCGATCGAGCCAGGTAGGCTGGGTTTTTGGTCTGCAAAGAAGGGCAGTTCGGTTGATTGTGGGACTGGTCTGGAGAGAGGACTGTAGGCAGGCATTCAGGCGACTACAAATCCTTACTTTTCCATCTCAGTACATCCTTGAGTGCCTGTTGCATGTAAAAAAAAGCAGCAATCTCTCGTAACTCATGGAGACATGCATGACTATGGCACAAGTGGTGGAGATGCCTTAGTTCCAGCGTATTGCAGATTGAGAAGGTGTCAGAGTCGACCAGAATTCATTGCAATAAAAATTTTCAATAAGTTACCTAATGATATCAAACGACAAACGTTTCCAACATTCAAAAAAAGTGTCAGATCACTGCTTATCTCTAGCGCCTTCTATAGTGTGGAAAAATATTTAAATTATTATTTTTAAATCTTAATTTAGACTGTCTGTTTGGATGTATATTTGTGTCCTTATATCGACATGTACTTAACTGTGTGTATTTTATCAATAGTTGTTTTTTACCTTATTTAGCATTGTTTTATTGTATAATTGTATTGACTTGTGTAAGCATTTATTTGTATTGACATTAATAAATTATCTTATCTTATCTCTTATCTTATCTAAAAAACAACAAATCACCTGGCAATGACGGCATACCCGTCGAAACAAAAAAAGCTATGAGGCTATGAGCGAGCTTGGTGTTGATGCAATCTACAAACTGTGTGTTAAAATCTGGCAAACTGGGGTATGCCCAAAAGAATGGTGTGAATCGGTGTACATGCCGCTACACAAGAAAGGCTTTTCTACAGACTGCAGCAACTACAGAACCATAGCGCTTATGTCACATGCAAAAAAAATTCTGCTTCATATCGTAAACAACGGTTTAAAACCTTATTTACCTGAATGTAAGACAAATAATAGAAAAATCATATGAATTTAATGCAAAAACTTATTTGTCCTTTGTCGACTACAGCAAGGCATTCGACTGCGTAAGATGGAAGAATTTGTGTCTTATCTTGGAAAACATGGGAGTACCAAAACATATGATTATTTTGCTTAAAAATCTCTACAACAGTTGCGGGAAGGTGAAAGTCAACAACACGCTATCTAAGTATTTTAGTTTAAAGTGCGGTGTAAGACAGGGCTGTATTGGGTCACCGATAGTCTTCAATATATACGGAGAATATATAATGAGAAAAGTTCTGCAAGGCTGGCGAGGGGGATTAACCATAGGAGGAAGAAGAATAACTAACCTTAGATATGCAGATGACACCTTAATACTAGCTCGATCGGAAGAAGAACTCACGGAAATCATGAGAAAGTTGGACAGGATCAGCAGAGAACATAATCCTAGGTTGAACAAAAAGAAGACGAAAATTATGATAATAGACCGCAACCCTGCCAATGTTGGACAGATCGATGGTTTTGAAGTGATTGAGAAAGGACCCCGCAGGGAGCTTATGGAAAAGTGGTTCCGGTCAAATTGGCTGAAAATTTGTAATGATGTTCTTTTCGAGTTCCCGATCATAAGTTATCATTGCACCAACGAAATGATTCGAGCGGTTTTCAAGATATTGGCTGCCAAATCCCATTTTGGGGTATGCGGTAAAATAATAAGGCTTAGTATTGAAAGGATACCACAAATTGTAAATGCAGTTTTCTTGTCACTTATATGTTACGAAATTACCATATTTATGCTTAAAATATTGAACACATATACTAGGACATCAAAAAAGCCGTTCACATTGTACAGGGTGTGACAAAAATGAAGCAAAATACTAATAGCTAATAGCTATCTTATCCGCCAAATAATTATTATTAATAGTACCGGTACAAATGATATTAACTAGAATATATCTAAAAATGTCGTATATATACCAGGTAAGTCAAAAAAGCAATTTTTAACGTACAGGGTGCGTCAAAAAAGTTGCAACAACACTACCAATAGAAAATATACCTATTTTCTCTCAACGATTTTTTTATTAATTATACTTCACGAAAATAAATTAAAAAACAAAACATCAAATACGTATCAGGCAAGTCAAAAAAATTGTTGTTAATATACAAGGTGAAATGAAAAATAACATTTTTCTGTTAGATCGACTTCTTGCCTTTAGCGCGCTATAGCAGTATATCGATCAGTATTATTCTTCTCAACTTATTAAGCAAATATTTCTTGGAAACATTTACGGTATTCTGTAAAAAAAAATATTATAAAAGCGGCTATACGGTAAATAGAAAAAGAATAACAAGAGTAGTTTTATTTTAAAATAATTCTTACCGTTATAGAATAATTTGAATATTGGCATTATGTCTTCTGTTACCAGCATCCAAAACCGTTTCAAATAAGGTCGTAGCTGGATATTTTACAGTGGCTTCGTATCGCGAGTAACCCAGATACCACAAAACTGGAGCAACATGGGCACACGTTCCTAGTGTCCTTGCACCAGATTGACAAGTACAGTAGTATCCTCGAATTGCATCTTCTTGGTATGCAATGAACAATTGATGTTTAATCGCATTGCAGTGGCGCGAGTAAATGCGCAACCTAATTATGTTTTGATTATCCATTAGTGTATCTATTTGAAGTTCGTTATCCGGTATCCTCTGAGTTGTATCTTGAATGTAGGAAGGAGCAAGATTAGGCTGATATATGCCTATAGTAATGTCCCTTAGATAATTCGCATGAAGACGGGGAAACGCAGGGACGTGATTTTGACCTAAGCGTCTCCATCTGCCATTTCTATATCAAAGATTTTCTTGTTCGACTCTTATTTGGAGGTTGTTTATTTCTCTTGACCTTGCCGATATCTCACGAGCTAATTGTGCTGTGGCTCCTTGCAAAGCTATAGGTTCCCGATATTTGTTGATAATAGCAGCACAGATCCTGTAGAAGTCCCCTAAGTTTGTAATATGGGAGATTGGTATCGTTTCTGAGAAAAACTTAAAAATTGTTTGAATATGTCCATTCCTAGCTTCCACAATCCATCGAGTTTTAGTTACTAAATGAGAAGCATTCGCTTCCTCTGTAGTCAATTGTTACTGTCGGGGTCTTAGTTGGTAAGGCATTCTACACTCAATATCCAATTCGTGTAAAAATGTTATGGCATCGCGGTAACCTCGATCGACAACAAAAATGTCGTTTTATTGAAACCAGTTCCGGATTCCTTGAATATTCCTCTGGTATTCATTCCTGAGCATTGAAGCATCATTGTTGCGGGAATCTGAAAAGTATGGCCCTTGGAAATAGGTATATTTTCTATTGGTAGCGTTGTTGCAACTTTTTTGACGCACCCTGTCCGTTAAAAATTACTTTTTTGACACTTGGTATATATTCGACATTTTTAGATATATATTCTAGTTAATATCATTTGTACCGGTACTATTAATAATAATTATTTGACGGAAAAGATAGCTATTAGTATTTTGCTTTATTTTTGTCACAGCCTGTACAATGTGAATGGCTTTTTTGATGTTCCTAGTATATGTGTTCAATATTTTAAGCATAATTATGGTCATTTCGTAACATATAAGTGACAAAGAAACTGCATTTACGATTTGTGGTATCCTCTCAATACTAAGCCTTATTATTTTACCGCATACACCAAAATGGGATTTGGCAGCCAATATCTCGAAAACCGCTCGAACGATTTCGTTGGTGCAATGATAACTTTTGATCGGGAACTCGAAAGCAACATCATACCAAAATTTCAGCCAATTTGACCGGAACCACTTTTCCATAAGCTTCCTGCGGGGTCTTTTAACTATTTAGGATCACTTATCACAAACAAAGGCGGCTGTGACGGATAAATCAAACGCAGACTGGCCATAGCACGTAACTCAACAATAAAAGTAACTCGAATATGGAAAAACTCTGCAATATCTCAACGCAACAAACTGAAATTATTAAACTCTTTGATCTTTCCTATTGCCACATATGCCTCTGAGACCTGGACCTTAAAAATTGCCAATCGAAGAATAATAGATGCTTTTGAAATGTGGGCCTACAGAAGAATACTGCGAATATCATACACAGAACACCGTAGTAACGTGTCAGTTCTTAAGAAACTAAAAATCACCACAAGTCTATCAACCAGGATAAACCAATCATACCTACGGTATTTTGGACACATTTCAAGAAGAACGAATGGGCTGGAAAAACTTATTGTGGAGGGAAAAATCAATGGTAAACGACCAAGAGGAAGGTCTCCGACGCGCTGGGTGGATCAAACCAAAGAAATCATTGGTCACGGTCTGCAGGAAGTTTCTCTTGCAGCTCAAGACAGAGAAGGATGGAGAACTACGATCCGAGCAATTGAGATATGATGTCACCATACTCTCCCGAGAGTAAAAGGACAAAAGAGAGATTTTCAATCAAAAAGGTGTTGTCAAAGATGAGGTTGTAGATTTATAAATTGATAGAAGTTAAAGTTAAGATCTTATTAGATATGAAGTAATTTTTGCAGCTTTCTCTAGGCTTCAATTAAAATAATATCCTGATACACCTACTTACTTACTTAATATTCTATTAGATTCTGTACAATTACACAGAAATATCCATATCCATATCTGATAGAAAACCTCGATCTAACAGTTTGTAGCCCTTTTTGTCGCAGAGTAGCGACGTGTCACAAATAAAAAGTACTATTATTATAATCAAAACGTTAGTTTTACCGTTTGTACATTATACAGATGCAAATCTCCATAACCAACTATACAATCAAAAGTTTGATTGAAGCTGCGCAAAGAACATCGAAAAGCAGACGCAACCTGTAGAATTAAACGCACCTGCTGCCTTTGGAAAGCTCCTTCATATTTTCAGCACGACCATCTCAATAAATCTGAAGAAAAGAGTGTATGACTTGTATTCTCCCGGTTGCCATATATGCGTTAGAAACAATGGGCTTAACAAATCAAAGTACCATCCGTCTTTAAACCACTCGAAGCCATGCAGCGTGCAATGCTTGGAATCCACTAAGAGACAAGAATTGACATGAGGAAATTAGTAAAAGAACCGGAGTGACCGATATGATGAAACGTATTTAAAAGCTGAAATGGAGTTGGGTGAGACATTTGGTGAAACAGGATGGTGATAAATGGATAGCAAAGGAGAAAAAATGGCGACCAAGAGAAACGAAAAGAAGAAGAAGACCACATAGATAATTACCAAATGATATCAAAGAAATAGTTCAAAGAGACCATTACTTAAAAGCTGAAGTATTGCTTCAGCGCGGAAATTATAATGATGTTTTATTGCTCTAAAACATTTTCATTGGCTACATTTTTTGTTAAACTTTAATCTTTTAGCCATTAAGTTATAGCCAGCTATCTTATAAAGTTATAAAGCAGGAATGACGACAGTATTATGCAGAACATCTACAAATATCAATCAAGTCCAAGTACAATAATTGAAATTTATATTCAGGACTCTTTCTATTAATTATTTTTATGAAACCAATCCGAAAACCTACATGTTGTGAGGGCTAAAAAACTTAAGTTTGGGTTGGGTTACATTTTCAATCAAAAAGTCAAAGCTGAAGCTGTAGATTTACATAGAAGTTAAAATTAAGATATTATTAATTATAGAGTAATATTTGCAGCTTTTCCTAGGCTTCAATTGAAATAATATAGTGATACACTTCCAAACAAAGAATACTCACAATACGGTAAGAGACGAGAATTGGCATGACGAAATTAGTAAAAGAACCGTAGGACCGATATGATGAAAGGAACGTATTAGTGCTGAAATGGTGTTGTGTTGAATATTTCAAAAAAGGATGGTGATAGATAGCAAATGTGACAAAATGGTGACCAGGAGAAACGAAGAAGAGGGGAAGAAGACCGCAGAGAAGATAAACAGCTGATATCAGGGGAACAGTTGGAAGAGACTGGTTCCAAAAAGCCCAAGATCGACAAAAACAGAAAAGCCATGGATAGGCCTTTGCTCAGGACTGGGCGAAAGAAGGCTAAAGAATAATATATTATATAAGATAATGAACTCAGGACAGAATCCAGTATTTCGGTATTTCATTAGCGCAGCGGTATATCACTGTACGGTGACATCACCAAAAAAACAGTACATTTGTCAAGCTTTACACACCAAAATTGCGATAAACCGCGATATCTAAGAACACATTTATGATTTAATAAATCTAAAGTGATTTTAATGTGTTAAAATTTGTTAGATAGTTCTGATTATGAACTTCGCTTTTCTGCATCTATTTTATTCGTCCGAAATAATATTCTTCATAAGAGATATATCGGTCTATATATGGTGAAATTTTTCATTTTTCCCTTCCCCTTATATCTTTCGGAGGGTGGATCAACTTGGTCCCTAGCACTCAGTAGGACCATAAGTTGCTCAAAACGGTTTAGGTCTCAGTACATTTTTCATGATGCACGTTATTATTCTGCATCTATTACAGGTAAATTACATTTATTGAATCCATCTCAGTTATTAGGTAATGGGCTTCTTAGTATATAGGGCATTTTATCAATAGCTGCCGATTCAAGCTTAATACATCTTAATGCTCCCTCATCCTCATTTTTTTCCGAATTAAATAAATGTATTTTCGAAAATTTTTAATAATATGTCGGCTTACTATGAGATTCTCTTGCGATTCGTCCTTAATCTTCATCCGAGACTAGTTCATTTTTCAGTTGGCTCATTCTGAAAGACAGTGTCTTTGCGGCAGCATCTCCTGGAGTTCTTCTATACATGCGGAAATTATAACTTAATTGTTTATCATATCAATTCATTGCCCTAAAACATTCTCAAAGGCTATATTCGACGCACCGAACAGATTCACCAATCGCGGAAACAATTCGTCTTATTTTATGATTGAATCGACCCAATGTTTTCTTTTTCATTTCGATTTTTCTTATCCATAATACAAAAAATAAAAATAGAGTGTGTTAATGAAAGTTCCTATGTTTGGAATCAATGGAATCATAAAATAAGAAGAATTATTGTATCCGTGTTTTCCGTGTTTGGTGAATCTGTTCGGCGCGTCGAGTATAGAGTCTGTGGTAAAGTTTAATTCTTTAGTTATGAATTTATAGCTATCTTACGAAGCTATCAAGTCGGAATACAGATAGACTTTGTCATTACGTAGAATGCCTTCCAATAATCAAACCAGGTCCAAGTATAATAATTGAAACTTATTGTCAAAGAGAATTTTGGGCGCTTCCCATTACGTGTCGCAGAGTATATTTGTTTGCGGCGTTCCTCTTTGTTCCTTCAAGCGGCGTAACTCAGAAGGGGATGTATGGAATGATGACTCGCTTACTTCGCCCATGTTTGATATACAGGAAGGTATGCACTTTATGATGATAACTATGTTTGACTATAATTTACCAGAATCGCGTAAAACGCATGACCATTCGTTGGGGACTGACCGGACTTGAGCTATTTGGTTCCCTTGAAACAACTTGAGGTTCCCTTGAAAGTACTTTAAGTTTATGTTCGATTTTAAGAGAGTTAATTCGTTTAATTTATATCGGTATGCTTAATTTAGTTTCACTTTTATTTAGGTTCACTTTACTTTTTACTTTTTCACTGACGTAACTTTAGGGAGGTTTGAACCTGTTACCAGAAAGCGTTTGCCCTTGAGGTACTACCAATGACCAAGTTGTCGTTTACTCGATTTGCACGTTCTTTTACACTAAACTTTGTTGAAAGTTTACTGATTGTTTTAAAACATGTTTATATAATAATTACAATATTTTATATTTGAAGTTCAAGTATCAAGGTCAAACATTAGACTGAGTATTCTTTTTTAGTGAATACAATTTCTAGATTACACATGCCCCCGTCTGGCTTGCATTGGTCCCCAATGCAAAAACATCTTTTTATACATTGGCAGCTTGTGTTTATTATTATTATTATATTTGAGCAGTTTAAACTTTCTGGCCTATAGCTTAGTTCGGTCCTGGATTCCAGCCAATGGCTATCCATGGATGAAAGCCCCTACTCAATTCAAGGTCCTTGTCGTGGATCCCCATTTGGCTGCTATTTGTATCAGGACTCCTTCTGACTGCGTTGTAGGCTGACATTAAATAGTGCTCCATGTACATGTAGCAAATATTAACAAATTATGAGAACTAAGTATTAACATTTTCTCTTTATCATAATGTTATATTAATATAAGTATGCGTATCTATATGTTTTCTCTTATAAAAACTTGTCTCTGCAAATATTGGTTATTTTATTTTTTACAACTCGATAATTTTGATTGAAAATTATAATTCGTATTTGAAACTTACAGCATATTTATACTAAATAATTATATGATTGTTTTCTAGATGCGTTAAACATATGCAAGTATTATGTTATACTTTAGTTGGTCCACTGTGTATGTAAAACCGAAATGGAACCTTGTTGTAAATATTATTGAAAAACATATTGGTGGCTAAAACAATTGAAAAATATTTCTGTTGATGAATTCTAATAATAATAATAATAATAATAATAACGCGAACGCCCCTTATTCATTTATTCACATCTGATAAACTATAATTTATATTATACATAATAGATATCGCAGTCATAATATTTAAATTTTAATATAACTTGTGCTAAAATATGTAAATAATTGCTTTTTGACACTTTAACCATTGTATTTTGTAGGCAGCATTTTTTACGTTGGGCTTCGGATTCTCCTCAATATTTACTTTTTGTAATGTGTGACACAATGTTTTGTCCTTGTGATAGATAGTAATTTTAAATTTCCCAGCTGTTTTGATATGTGTGTGGCTTTGACCTTGTTCTTGGACTTGTTGCTATTGAAATTTAATGACATTAATTAGTACGGCCTGGTTTAGTTGTGTTTATATAACATCGGAAAAGTCAACATTGCCATTGTTTGAAATAACCTCGGATAAAAATTATGTGCGTTATTTACACCTTTTGACTGGTGTCAGTTATATTGCCTTAACTGATGATTTGAATTGGATATTAGTATTTTTAATTATTTTTATTCCTCCCATAGCATGCGCAAATTCTAAGAAGGATAATGATTGATTTTCGGTGTAAATTACCTCACACAAGTTACAAGTATTTCGCTTAGTATGTATAACATGATAGATACACTTTAAATACTTATGTTAATGTAATATTAGGTGCCTTTTACGAGATTGATGCTGATGACTGCCGTGTTGTGTGTATTTAGAATGCTATGTACTGTACAACTGTAATATTCCTTATTCTATCCATGGTTATTTATTCTATCTTTGTGTTGGCTTTTTCTTATATATATTTACTTAAGCTAGGTATTCTTCTATTAACGTATATGATATTTATTCTGTTATTTTTATGTTTCTATACTTGAAGATCCTCGATTTATTTCCTTATCTTTTCTATAATTTCTTATTTATGTTGGCTTGTTTTTAACATTTTAATGTTTTATCTATTTCTACTATTGTATCTATCTCTATGTATTGTATCTATCTCTAGGTATTGTATCTATCGATATTATTGTGATGTATATATTTTCTCTAATTGTTCCTCCTAATTTGTGATTTTCTACATACGATACTTATCACTGCTACCTGTGCCATACTATTTTTAACTTATTTTCCTTTATTTCTATTACGATATTCTCGTATACCGTCTACTTTTCTTTATAACTTTATCTTTATCCATATATGAATTCTAATTTCATCTCCTAGGTCGTCATGTTGCCCAAGTGTCTGTCTTATGATCTTCCCTATAAGGTACTTATTTGCGACAGTTGGCTACAACATTCCCATATATGACCTGTATACGCTTTCTAGCTTCTCCTTTATTTTAGTTTAATATGATAACTCTCGTACTCTCAATATTATAACTCTTTAATTTCTCTTATAATTAAATGCCTGTGACTGTGTTTGTGTTTTTCTGTGCCCTTCCCAATATGGTACTATCGTTAAACACTTGCATTTAAAATTATAACTTTTCTCCAGTTGCTCATATCTTAATTTCTCCTTTTGCTTCTCTAATGCCTACGTGTTTTTACAATGATTTCCCCAATGTGGTACCTGTCATTAACACTTGCATTGAAAATTATAACTTTTTCTAGTTATATATACCTCCATTTTTCTCTATATCAACCTTCTTTGGACGCCTATATGTTTGCATTATGATTTTCTCTATCATCTCAGATACTTATCATCAACATTCGCGTTCCAACTTTTATTTCATATTCCTAACATATTTGACCCATTTTTTACTATTTCTATTCCCTAATTTCCTATATTTAGTTGCTTAGTTTCTGATTCTTTCTTAGTGTGTGGTTTCTTTGTATTTGCTTAGCTTTTGGTTGCTTTCTAATTATTACTTAGTTACGGTTTTTCTGTTATTTTTTATTTTTTTTTCATGGTTTCCTCCATCCCTGGTCCAGTTCGTCGTATTCCCCCTAGTGTATTGTTTCTTTATAGTTGCTGGTTTCTTCCTATACTTAAGCTGCTTTCTTCTAGTTACTGTTACTGTATGTACCTTAGATAATAGTTTTATAAGAAATTAACTATGCTTTATGTCCACGCCTTTGTGTTTCACCTATACGATTTTCCCAGGAGGGTACTTATCGTTAATACTTGCGTTTACCACGGTAACTCTATTTCCTAGTTACTCATTTCTCCTCAATTTTTCACTTATCCCAACGCCCAAGTGCTTTGGCTATGATTTTCCCAATAGGGTACTTATCTCTAACACTTTGCATTTAAAATTGTAACTCTATACTCTAGCTATATTTCTCTATATCTGCATATACTGCTTATTTTTTCCTCGCATAAGGGTGATTTTTATATTATCTAAGGTATGATACTTGTGTTTTAAAATTTAAATTGCTGGAAATTTACTTCTTCATTATGATTGCTTTTTGAAATTGATTGGTGATGCCTTGGTCCATGGGTCCATCGTATGAGTGCCCTTGAGCTTAATTTATTTTATTGATTTTTCTTATGCTTTTATTGGTGATGTCGGTGGGAATCTTCTTAATTTTTTTAACGCTGCGAAGAGTGTTGTACCGCTGTGACTATGAGGCAATAAAAGGTCTTCAGCTGGCATGTCGAATTGACTTTTGGGACGTAAATTGTATTTTTTCTCCGACATTCGGTTATAAATGTATTTTTCGCCAAAATGAAGACGGGTCGGCACTGCTTCCCAATGACTCACACAAACAACTTGGACGCCAGATGACTTTCAACCAGAACTGGTACTGGAAACTACTTCGTTGACCAACACAGAGACAAGATTTGAAGAATTCTCTCGGATTTATGACGACTATTATATTCATTACAAAGACAAAACAAATATCCCATGAGCCCCACAGCAGCTTGGTAGAGAAAGATTTACGAGTATTATTTTTCAAGTGGAACAGGGTCCTGGCTGGATAAATCCAGATGAGTCCATGGTCCTAGGTCCTACGTACGGAGATCAGAACGGGCAGCCTTCACCACGTGTCAAACTGGAACAGACGGTGCTTCTGCTACTTGGTACTAGGGATCAGAACGGCGACCTCCACCACGTGTCAAAGAGGAACCGGACTCGACCTATTTGGTTCCCTTGAAACAAGGTTCCCTTGAAAGTACTTTTATTTTATGTTAGATTTTAAGGGAGTTAATTCGCTTAATTTGTATCGGTATGCTTAATTTAGTTTCACTTTACTTTTTACTTTTTTACTGAGGTAACATTAAGGAGTTCTGAACCTGTTACAGAAAGCGTTTGCCCTTGAGGTTCTACTAACCAGATGACCAAGTTGTCGTTTACTCGATTTGCACTTTCTTGTATACTAAAATTTGTTGAAAGTTTACTGATTGTTGTTAAAACATATTTAGATAATAATTACAATATTTTATATTTGAAGATCAAGTATCAATCAAACTTTAGACTGAGTGTTCTTTTTTAGTGAATACGATCTCTAGTTATATTATATTCAGAATTATTTCTATATATTACGTTGTATAGCCAACCTAGCCAATCCTAAAGGGCTGGGTTACTCTGGATTAGTCTGTTTCTGTGAGGATCTTCCCAATTCGGTGGTAGAATCGATGCGCATTAATGTTCTTATAGAAAACTTACAGTTGAAGTTATAGTATCGTATTTGACGCTGATTAAATTGTGCGTTTGCAACTAAGGCAATTTTAAAGTAGTGAAATAATTTTTTTATGCCATAATGTTAATCATTTATGTGACCAGTATCTTTTATTATTAAGGTAAATTGTACTAAAACATGGATATAGCCTTTTACATGATTTGCATTTCTAAATATAAGTTTAAATCGACACCTGCCAATGAAATTCATAAACGCAACTAGGTTTATCAAAAAATATGCGCCACATAGCCCTTTAATATTATTAAAGTCTATCACCCTATTATATGGGCCGAAATGAGTTGCGGCAGCTCACATGCAATCGATTTGGTGGAAAATTGCATTAAAATGGAGGCGATAGTTCCAATAACGTAATAAATTCACCCGCCTGTATAATTTTCCTACAATATGGAATGTGTTGTTCGAGTCATTATTTATTATTAACTGGAGGAAAGTTTCTAATTTATTTTGATTCCAAATTGTCGAAGTATGTTAAATATATAAGTGATAGATGATAAGGAGAAGTGAATAATCTATTTTTTAAAGTAAGGTATTATATTTTCACAATTGATTGATAAATAATTATATATTCAGGAAAGGGCGCCAATTTGTTACAATTTATGTATCCTTTAACCCGTTTTTGTAAATCGTCATTTAATTTACCAAAAATAAAGTTAATAAGATACTTATGGTGTGTAGGTTCGAAGCATACTGTCAACATTAATTCCCAAGTAATGGAGCTGTGCTACGGTGCAAATAAAAGATTTAAATTTTCAGCAGACAATGAATTTATTTTAATCTTCTTCTGACAAAGTTTACGTGGGAAGTAAAATTATAGTGGAATATTTTTGGTGATACTGGTTCACTACCTTGAATTTTCTCCGTGCTTTCTGAATGGTGATGCCAGAGATGTCTGTGGCCCTGGAATCTGTTCTGTGACGCCCTGGAAGACCTCATAAATGTGTTGTCGAGCGTGGTGCCAAGGGCATTAAAATATGACAAAAAAACAGTACAGGGCAGTTTAGGAATTCACCAGGAATGTCAACTGTTCTCTCTTAATTTGGCGTCAGTTAATTTAGTTACATTTTAGGAGAAAAAGAAATAAATAGAGGGAGTAGAAAACATTTCCAATGTATTTTGCTCGAAACTGGTAATACGCAGAAGAAATTAATTAATATATCTCTTCGTCAATTTGAGTAGAACTTTTGTTTAAAGTTTGCTTTTAAATGGTTAGGTTTCAAAGCAATAACGTACAACATAAAGACTTAATTAGTAATAGATTAATAATTAAAAGGTAATTATATAAATACCAGGTAGTAAATGAAAGTTAATTCAATTTGTTCAAAAAACTAAATGTGATATATAGGTAGGGGTAAATTCAGTACAAATCGCTAAAAAAAGATTAAACCTATGATCTTGGCTCTGTCAACTAAACTGGAAAGTAATTAAATAAAAAACAAATAACGAATGAAGGCTCTTTCAATTAATCTAAAAATAAAGGAAAAGCCAAAAAAAATGACAGAGTTGTTCCACTCCCAAGACGAAGAATGTGTTTGAAAATTTCAACAGTAAATTGGTATTTGAAATAATATCCATGTGGATAATAACAACGCTTTGAATAAATGCCTAACTTATAGGGAACTCGGGGGGTGGAACAATTGCTGTTCAAAAGATACTCCAGAAAAAAAAATCTGGTTAGAACAACCGCATATTGTAAAACCATATAATGAGAGCATAGGAGACGTCTTTCGAGCCGACTAAAATATAAATCTTTATCCTGCCGCTTTAAGATGAAAGAAATTATATTTTTCCTTGTATCGCGCATTGTATTGACATGATAGTGCAAAAGGCAGGGTCATTCACAAATATAATGAGGGAACATTGATTAAATCATCGCTTAGCAGAACCATCGTAATTATTGCCCTATTAGTTTTTCAATTTTTTTTATCAAAGAAGACATTCTGTCGAATTGAAATATGGTAGACTGGATCATTTGGTGATACGTCAAAAAACAAGCAAGGTGTGCAGCATGTCACCAAAAAGTAACAACACTATCTCAAAAATGCGATATAGGGATATGTCAAGTGCTTTTAACTTACAAAATATATATTTTATGGTATAATATATGCACATTGCACATTGTCTTATACATGGTTCGGTTTCAAAAAAACATTTTTTTCGCTAATATTTTTCAAACAAAAGTATGTTTTATTTGCAGTTTTATTCTATAATAAACAAAAGTAAAAATAAATTTTTAAAAACAAGCTTTTATTTAAATCCACTAAAAAGAAGAACGTAAATTTTGAAGTAAATCAAACCCATTATTTTGTTACATTAAACATTTTTATATGATATAAAAGCTTGTCGCGAGAAATTTAAACAGGAAAATCTCGCGACAAGCTTTTATATCATATAAAAATGTTTAATGTAACAAAATAATGAGTTTGATTTACTTCAAAATTTATTTTCTTCTTTTTAGTGCATTTAAATAAAAGCTTGTTTTTTAAAATTTATTTTTTACTTTTATTTATTTTTTACTTTTTAGTAGGTATTATGGTATAGCAAAATCACAAATTTAGTAAATATTATATTTTTATTTATAAAACTTAGATTCGTAGTATATAATAAAAGCCATGTTGAATCAGCTATTTTGAATTTTCAATATCTGATAAAAAAAATTATATTCCTTGTCCCTAAAAACCCCCTAATACCAATTTTAAACCAAATCGGACATTCTTTAAGTAGTGCCTTCACCACTAACCTTTAAAGGGAGGTGTGAAGTGTAAGCAACACCACTGTCTTCATAAGAATAAACAATGGCAACACCATAGTTTTATATTTTAATTTGACCTACAAACGCATCCCAAATTTGAAGCCAATTGGATATGTAGAAGTCAGCTAAAATTGACTTGCAACATTTAACCCAAAATCGGCCATTTTAAATTTTCAAAATCTGATAAAAAATTCAAATTCCTTGTCCCCAAAAACCCCCATATACCAATTTTAAACGAAATCGGACATACTTTAAG
>JAEQML010064656.1:0-21837 GCA_016904865.1 Pissodes strobi | reverse complement strand
ATTTGGTTAGTTTGGGTTAGTCGTCGATTCAACTTTCGGTTAGTTTCTCTTGGTCTCAAATTATTTTAATCATTTGAACCGGTTCCGATACGTTATAATCAATTTTAATAGATTTCGTTAGTTTTGGTTAGTCGTCCAATCAACTTTCGGTTAGTTTCACTTAATTTCGACTCACTTTAGACATTTGAACCGGTTTTGATACATTATAATAAATTTATATAGATTTGGTTAGTTTGGGTTAGTCGTCGATTCAACTTTCGGTTAGTTTCACTTAATCTTAACTTATTATAGTCATTTGAAGTGGTTCTGATACGTTATAATCAATTTTAATAGATTTGGTTAGCTTGTGTTAGTCGTCGATTCAACTTTCGGTTAGTTTCACTTAGTCTCAACTTATTTTAATCATTTGAATCGGTTCCGATATGTTATAATCAATTTTAAAAGATTTGGTGAGTTTGGGTTAGTCGTCCAATCAAGTTTTGGTTAGTTTTGGTTAATCGTCGAATGAAGTTTCGGTTAGTTTCACTTACTTTTAACTTATTTTAGTCATTTGAACCGATTCCGATACGTTATTATCGATTGTAATAGATTTGATTAGTTTGGGTTAGTAGTCGATTCAACTGTTGGCTAGTTTCACTTAGTCTCAACTTATTTTAGTAATTTGAACCGGTTTTATTACGTCATAATCAATTTTAATAGATTTGGTTAGTTTGGGTTAGTCGTCCAATCAACTTTCGGTTAATTTCACTTAATTTCGACTTATTTTAGTCATTGGAACTGGTTCCGATACATTATAATCAATTTTAATAGATTTGGTAGTTTGAATTAGTCGTCGATTCAACTTTCGGTTAGTTTCACTGATTGTCAACTTATTATAGCCATTTGAAGCAGTTCCGATACGTTATAACCAATTTTAGTAGATTTGGTAAGTTTGTGTTAGTCGTTGATTCAACTTTCTGTTAGTTTCACATAATCTCAACTTATTTTAATCATTTGAATCGGTTCCAATATGTTATAATCAATTTTAATAGACTTGGTTAGTTTGGGTTAGTCGTTCAATCAAGTTTCGGTTAGTTTCAGTTAGTATCAACTGATTTTAGTCATTTGAACGTTATAATCAATTTTAATAGATTTGGTTAGTTTTGCTTAATCGTCGAATCAAGTTTCGGTTAGTTTCACTTAGTTTTAACTTATCTTATTAATATGAACCGGTTCCCATACGTTATAATCAGTTTTAATAGATTTGGTTAGTTTGGGCAAGTCGCCGAACCAACTTTCGGCTAGTTTCACATATTCTCAACTTATTTTAGTCATTTAAAGTGGTTCCGATACATTATAATCAATATTAATAGATTTGGTTAGTTTACGTTAGTCGTCCAATCAATTTTCGGTTAGTTTCACTTAGTCTCAACTTATTTTAGTCATCCGATACGTTATAATCAATTTTGATTGATTTGGTTAGTTTGGGTTAGTAGTTCAATCAACTTTCGGTTAGTTCCACTTATTCTTAACTTATTTTAGTCATTTGAAGCGGTTCCGATACGTTATAATCAATTTTAATAGATTTGGTTAGTTTGGGTTATTCGTCGATTCAGCTTTCGGTTAGTTTCACTTAGTATCAACTTATTTTAATCATTTGAATCGGTTCCGATACGTTATAATCAATTTTAATAGTTTTGGTTAGTTTGGGTTAGTCGTCCAATCAACTATCGGTTAGTTTCAGTTAGTTTCAACGTATTTTAGTCATTTGAACCCGTTACGATACGTTCTAAACAATTTTAATAGATTTAGTTAGTTTTGGTTAATCGTCGAATCAAGTTTCGATTAGTTTCACTTAGTTTTAACTTATCTTAGTCATTTGAACCGGTTCCGATATGTTAGAATTAATTTTAATAGATTTGGTTAGTTTGGGCTAGTCGTCGAACCAACTTTCAGTTAGTTTCACTTAGTCTCGACTTATTGTAGCCATTTGAACCGGTGGTGCCGTTTCCGATACGGTATAAACAATTTTGATAGATTTGGTTAGTTTGGGTTAGTCGTCCAATGAACGATACGAAAATTCCGTATCGCGAGACGAAAACCTAAACCATGTCGTGTCGTGGCCTTGAAAAATCACTCTCATGAAACCAAAGAAGTATAGTAAAAATGAGGTTCCGAAGTATTATATTATTATATATTTTTAAATAAATTTTAGGTAATTCCACTATCATTGCTATCTTTGAAACGGTCAAAGCTACAAAGTTGATTAAACTAGAAAAAAGTTGCCATTATTGATGCCGTTTCAAGATCGATTTGCAGTGTTGTTAAATTCTTGTTAGATTCTGAGATAGCAACAGTGGTATCACCTAAAAATGACACCCTGTATAGCAATTTTGTTTTCAATTTCCTCCTATGAAAATATTTTTACAACTTTGCTCAGTTTCACTTGATTTTTCACCCGGCCGGCAGTCAATAGGTCTATCGGTACGAGTCCATACAATCTCCTGAATACATCTCTGGTAAACGCCTGCCTGAGTGAAGCCACGCGAATCGATCGGACACCTACGCAGCGCATCGCTCATTTCCAGTTATCACGTGGTATAAAAGAATGTGGCTGAATTACATCAAAAGATTTACCGCTGAGTGAATTGACTAGTTTGTTTATCCTATGGTTATATCATCAAAAATGGGACACCCTGTACGTTCACAAGGTTCTTCGCATTTTTGATTTTTCTTGTAGAAATAGTCGTAATGGATTAGGTGATTATTGCGTCCACAATGTCGACATTTCTTGGAGTAAAACTGACCTCTTGGTTTTCCTTGTCTTTGTTGATAATAATTATTAGTTTCATTGGAAAATTGAACTCTTTGTTTGTAGGATGTATTCTTCTTTGGAAAATATGGCTTTTAACATTGAAAATGTTTCTGTTTTCATAGTATAGGGCCTCAAATCGTGAAAAAGTGCAAGCTACATTTGCCACATTCATGACGTCATACGCGTGTTATTTTGTTTATTTAAACTTAAATTTGATTATAACGTATCGGAATCGGTTCAAATGACTAACATAAATTGGAACTAACTGAAACTAACCGCTAAAACAGAGTTTTATCCACAATACCGAAACAGAATATTTGCACTCGACGCGTGTTTCGCTAACCATGTTAGCATCATCAGGAGATGATTAAAACTAAAATTAAAATCTACCTAACTCCCTTTTATACTACTGTTTGCTTAATCAAGCGGAACTAAACAGAACCAATCCTGGGATCCCGCTAGTCACGCTTGATCAACCAATACAATGGACTATACGGAATAGGCCCTCTATCTCTATTTAAACTATTCTTACATTTAATAATTTCCATACTTTCATATGCGTCTAATAATCTCCTATCAGTTATATTATGAATTAATTTTAAATTTTTAATTGTTATTCTATGATTATTATCAAAAGCATGCTCGGCAACACTTGATTTTTCTGTTCTACCATACTTTAAATGAGCTAAATGTTCTTTGAATCTAGTCTGTATAGATCTTCTAGTTTGCCCAACATATTTTTGGTTACAATCCATACATCCAATTTCATATATTCCACTTCTTTCCAATATTTCAATTTTGTCCTTTGGACCACCTAATAATTTCTTAATATTGAACTGAGTCTGATATACTAATTTTAAACCTACTTCCTTAAAAACTTTTTGGAGTCCTCTAGTATACTGAGGATTATACGGTATCGAAACGTATTTTGTATTTTCATCCTGATTGACGAAAGAAGTGGAATCACGAATGGTCTTTCTAAACAAATGCCTATTAATTAGTTTATTTATTAAGTTAGTATTAAAACCATTAATTTTCGCTATATTCCTAATAGTTTCCTTCTCATTATTAAATCTTTCTCTGCTAAGAGGAAAGTTAACCAAACGGTGTACTAAAAAATGAAAGCTGGCCATTTTATGTTGGTCGCAGTGGAAGGAGTCATTAGGAATATATCGGTTAGTGGCAGTATTTTTTCTATAAATATCAAATTCTAGTGTGTTATTATCGTTCCTAATCACTAAAGTATCCAAAAATGGTAGCTGGCCATTGTTCTCGACTTCATAAGTAAATTTAATGGTGGGGAAACGGTTGTTTAGTTTTGTTACAAAATCTTCAACATTAGCGGTTTTTGTGTCGAAAATCGCGAAAATGTCATCCACATACCTGTACCATACCCTTGGAAAATATTCGAACTTCTTCTAGAAGTTCGAATGTAAGAATAGTTTAAATAGAGATAGAGGGCCTATTCCGTATAGTCCATTGTATTGGTTGATCAAGCGTGACTAGCGGGATCCCAGGATTGGTTCTGTTTAGTTCCGCTTGATTAAGCAAACAGTAGTATAAAAGGGAGTTAGGTAGTTTTTAATTTTAGTTTTAATCATCTCCTGATGATGCTAACATGGTTAGCGAAACGCGCGTCGAGTGCAAATATTCTGTTTCGGTATTGTGGATAAAACTCTGTTTTAGTGCATGTTGCCGAAGGTTCCAAACCCCAACGTAGGTGAAACTAACCGAAAGCTTATTGAACGAGTAACCAAAAAATAACTAAAATAAATTAGAACCAACTGAAACTAACCGAAAGTTGATTGAATCACTAACCAAAAATAACCATAAGCGCCAAAACGGGCTAAAACGTATTGGAACAGGTTACAAAAATTAATGTAAGGTAAAACTTACCCAAATTAACCGAATTTTGGCGACTAACCAAAACTAACAAAAAACATTAAAATTGCTTATAACGTACCGGAACCGGTTCAAATGACTAAAATATGTTAAAACTAAAACTGAACTTTACCGAAAGTTGATTGAACGGCTAACTAACCAAAAGTAACCAAAAGCACCAAAACGGGCTAAAACGTAACGAAATAGATTAAAAATATTGAAGTAAGCTAAAACTAACCCAAATTAACCGAATTTTGGTAACTAACCAAAATTAACAAAAAACATTAAAAATGCTTATAACGTATCGGAACCGGTTCAAATGACTAAAATAAATTGGAACTAACTGAACTTTACCGAAAGTTGATTGAACGACTAACCAATAGTAACTAAAAGCATCAAAACAGGCTTAAACGTATCGAAATAGATTAAAAGTATTGAAGTATATTAAAACTAACCCAAATTAACCGAATTTTGGTGACTAACCAAAAATAACCAAAAACACTAAAATTGTTTATAACGTATCGGAACTGGTTAAAATGATTAAAATAAGATAAAAACTTACTGAAATTAACTGACAGTTGATTGAACGACTAACCAAAACTAACCAAAAGCACCAGAAAGGGCTAAAACATATCGGAACATATTAGAAATATTTAAGGTAAGTTGAAACGATCTTAAATTAACCGAATTTTGGCGACTAACTAAAATTAACCAAAAACATTAAAATTGGTTATAACGTATCGCAACCGATTCAAATGACTAAAATAAATTAAAAGCAACTAACGCCAATCGAAAGCTGATTGAATGACTAACCAAAACTAATCACAAGTAACCAAGAGCACCAAAATAGGATAAAACGTATCGGAATAGGTTGCAAAAATTAAAGTAAGTTAAAACTAACCAAAACGAACCGAATTCTGGCGACTAACTAAAACTAACCAAAAAGGTAAAATTTGTATGTAACGTATAGGAGTCGGATCAGAGACTAAAATAAATTCAAACTAACTGAAACTAACTGAAAAAATAATTGAACGACTAACCAAAAGTAACTAAAAACATGCAAAAGCACCAAAACGGACTAAAACGAATCGAAGCAGGTTTAAAATATTACAGTAACGTTAGGGCTAATTATATATTCCTATCTAAAAGAAGATGGTAGTTTTTTAGGTCTTCATATCTGCACCTTTCTTATATATAATTTTTTTTAATTATTATGTTTAATATTAAGGTTACAAATGAATTTCTTTAATAATTATATGTATTATAAAGTTTGTATTTTTACTTTTTTAAACTCTGCTTTTAAAAACTATTTGAATTTCAACGCAAATCACATTTTTACGTTTTTATTCATCATTTTCAATGCCCCCCTCGGTTGCGTCTTTGCCAAAAACTGTGGTTTTTTAACTTGGTACCTTTCTGCATTTAAAACTTTGCTGCTTGATGCAACACACTGCACTGGTGTCACTACTCTCATTTTGAAGCTTTGTTTCATAGTCTAGCAATTTCATTTTTCAAATGCAAGACTTAAATTTCCATCGGTTAAGGTGTGAATGGCTGTCACCATACCATCATAGGATGTTGGCAAGGTGAGAAGAAGGTGAGCAATTCTCGACATTTCTGTTAAACTTCCACCAGCAGCCAATCAATCATTAGTTCATCAAACACCAAAAAATGCTTTGCTAATTGCATGTCATTTTTAAACTTTAGACTCAATAATTTCTTTTGCACCGCCAATTGTGTTGCCAAGCTTTTCTCCTTTCATAAATGGAATCCAATTTCTCAATAATTTGTCGGGCTTTTGTATTTTCTGACACAATACCTATTATTGTATCACTAAAGCATTCAATGATGATACTTTTGGCCAATCGTTAAAGTTTTTCCCATTTTCTATCCGGCTCTGCTGGGGCTTCCTCGTCAATCACTTTTAAAGCCTCTTCTTCGGCAAGTATTGCTCTTACCCGAAATTTCTAAATACTGTACCGTTTACCATCAAATTGTTTTATATTACGACGGCACTTACTGGAATCCATAGTAACTGACTTTATTTATTTTAGTTACACGCACACAGTCGAGTCGTGGAGACAATACTCGACACATACACCGTATTAGCGTTCTGGGCCCATAACCTATTAAATTTTAGGAAAGGGGTATTTCTAATAAAACTCGATGTTAAATTAATAGAAGCCGGAGCGCGATTTATTTTTCAATTTAGCTGAACAGTATCGGTATATAGACTAACTAAAGCAATCTTAAAACTGTATACACGTGCTTTCTATTTCACATTTTTGTTTATTTATATTTAGTCATCAGTTTCTTATCGAGTTTATACGTTTACTTTGGATGAAACCTAATATTTTTATTTATTCCTTTTTGGATCTAAGGCGATTGGATATATAAATCTAATACAAAGGATAAATAACTAAATAAAATTGAAGTCTTCATTAAATTCGAATTTCGAAGATGAAGCCAAGGAGAAGTGAATAATTCACAGCGGCAAGAATCTAACATATCTCTGCGTCACTAATCAAACTAACTGTGTAAAATATAAATACTTCATAAATCACCTTATTATCTTTTTAACATCTACATACTAACCAACAATCACCAATGCTAACAAACGGACAAGCACTCTTTTATACGATATTTATATCCGACCCACTTTGTAGGAAATATTGATTGGCAGCGCGGAGCAATATACATCAGCATGAAATGTAAGTAGATAACCTCATGACCCTGCTCCCCAGGTAACTGTCGTTACGTCATCATCCAATTACTATTGTCTGCAAATTTTTAAATTGAAGTAATGAAACAGCATGAATTCGTAATTTCCGCTATGCCAAGAGGGTGAAGGTGGAAGGAGGGTGTTGCAACCTAGAGTGGAAAGTTAATATTTATCAATAGATCGCTGTGACGAGAGATATGAGACAATTTAGAGATCAAATAAGTACCAACGCGTTTTTAGATGGACTAAACGAACTTAAAGGTAAATACCACCTGAATATTTCAAAGTAAATTGGGAAATATTCAAGTATATATAAATTAGGCTGTGTTATCCGGTTTTATCACCCTTAACGTTAATAAGAAATAGGAAAAAGTATCATAGCAATGGGCAATGGATGAGTGAGAGATAAAGTACGGCATGCAAACTCCAAATTAAAAGATGTCTCTCTTATCGATTTTTTTCCCTGTTGAGTAACTTTCCCGCAATGGCCTGATAAATAGCACCAGACACGAAAGTTTTCTTTTGACAATCCTATAATAGATTGGAGTATTAGAATTAAGATAGAAACGAAGAAGATAACATCACATTAACTGTCGCAGTTATATAAGGAAAAATATGAAGACATTTCCGAAGGGGACGCTTTGAAGTTATGTCACGCTCTTAGCTAGCTTCCACTTTTATTTATTAACTTTCACTTTAGATTAGAAGAAACAGAGAGTGAATATGAAAGATTAAGATGCGTTGGCAAGCAACGAGCTGTTTTATAAGCATTCAAATTAGGCTCTAGCTCAAATACAGTAAGGGGAGAGGCGGGAGGGAGGTGAATTTATCTAAAACACGCGACTAAAAGTATGGTTTCGCTTGTGCGTCGGACACATGCAGTGGCTGCATGCAGCGACCGCATGCATATGACGTTGCGTTTTAATGGTTCATCTAGTGTAGCAGCTTTAACGAATATTGCGTTTTTAACTGCCATGGAGAAAGATGAAATAATCTTAAAGTACATACAAAACAAAAACATACCAGGAACGCTGTACACTCAATGTAAAAATGCAGAAGTGACGAAGGTACCTATCTTGGACCCTAATGTTTTTGTAATCTGCATGAGATGCGTCATATAGTGATTTATAACGAGTTACTATTTCAATTAGCATATTTCTTGATCCCTTGTAAATTTATCACTGCTTTTGACGATAAAAATTAGAAATAAATATAAAGAACAGGTGAATAATGTACGACGTCGCTGCATTGACTGGTACACCAAGCAGTCGAATAATTCGACGCTGCAGCCGTTGTTGCGACGCAGCAGTCCGCCGCACAAGATACACCACTTGCTCGTAATTCCGAATAAGCAGTCTCCCCGTCGCACGCAGCAGCCGCTGCGTGCAGACAGTGCATCCGTCCGACGCACAAGCGGAAACATGCATTAACTTGTAGGCAGCACAAGTCGGAATATCCCCAGGATGTAGTTAAGAACTCATCTTAGCTTAGGCCTCACAATATAAAAAAAATGCAAAACATAAAACCAAAAGTTAAATCAAAATATAAAAAGATTAAACTATTAAGTCCAATTTATTCAACTCAATTATGCTTACTAATTACGTTCTATTCGGAATACTGTTATTGAAAGGAGATAAATAAAACAGGTAGGTGAATGGAAAATTTGGTTTATTTCCAGAATGGATAGACTGGTTGCTCGATACAACCGCTTAACACTTTAACCTTCAGTCAATTTAAAAAAAAAGGTAAAATGTCCTGGACCACTTAAGATAATTATTATATCCAACGGTAGTCACTAATGTTAATGGTAGAAATGGATTACTCATCGCACACCCTTCAACTAATTTACTTCACATGAAGCAAGACCTGTAGCATAATGATTTATATGATTAAAAAATTAAATTGTGGTCAATCTATCTAACGCTTACATAACGCAAAACTACTCGATATCATCAGGCAAGATCACAAAAGAAATAACAGTAAAAATAGTTCTCAAACTACTCAATAAAACAGAGAATAAAAAAATAGCTCATTGCTGCATGATATGAAGTTTCTATTAGTAAATCAAATTCATGATATTAACCAATAGTGACGGAAAATAAGTTAACCGCTTTAGTTAATTACTATAGGTTAGAAAATTAACTGATTAAGCTTAAAGTATTTAGCAATTGTGAAACGCAAAATAAGGCACCCACATTGCAACAAGTAGGATTATTAATAATTACCTATGACAAAACAAGTAACGTGAATTAAAATAAACGGATCCTTAATTACCCAAAACATGATCATATTTCGTTTACACTTCTCGAATTCACTAGGATGCAATATCAAGTAGTATAATAGTATGATTATAACACTCGTGAAATCGAGAATAGTATAATTTAAACGTTATTAAAATAGTCAATTAATTATTAAAAAAACAATAGAATTGCCTTAAGCTGCATTAGCATTAAAGTATTAAGTGAACAACAACGACAAAGAAACAAATCTGAGTCTCTAGCCTACTTAGAAAAATGTATCTTACTTAATGGAGAATTGCATATACTAAAGGTGCGTACATACATGCAACAGAACAGTGTAACGTAACTCCACCACGCAACATATTCTGTTGCGCGACGTAGTTACGATGCAATGAGGTTTTCTATTTAATTTAGATACAACATAACATCGCCGCGAAACATCAACGCGTAACATATAGGCGTCCCAGATATTAATTATTTTAGTAGTTTCTTTCTGTATTTTGAGCAAGATGGACGTTGCGGCTGTAGCATATATAGTTATGCAATTTTTTTCTTGCACTCGTCAACCGTAGCACCTACACTTTTTCCGACATCTTCCCACGCATCATTTTTTTTTACTTTATTATAATATTTGGGATGTTTCGTATTCCATAAAATTTCCTTCCCTCTATCAATTTCGATAAAAATTGAGTATAACGTCTTCAGTCCTCTCCATTCTTATCGTCAGCGCGATTCATATCTTGATGCGACGCAGAAAAACCGACAACCGATGGGACGCTGCGATGTTACGGTGTTACGCTGTTACTGTGCTGTTACGATGTTGCAGAGTGCCGTCCAGAATTGATACGCGGTGAGGTTACGTTACGGTGTTCTGTTGCATGTCTGTACGCACCTTTAGAGGAATGTATCCATAAAATGTGTACAATTGTATGAAATTTTCGCGCACGTTGTGTCCAAATATCTACTTGACACAATGTTTGCAATAAATGTGCATACGATTGTGCATAAATAATTTACAAATTTCTGAACATTTATGCAAAATTAATATTTTTTGGCGTTGTGCATATTTTTTAAAAATATTTTATTTTATAATGCATCATATTGTGCATCATTTTTGTAAACTTATTTCAAAATTATGCACAGCAGTAAATGCTAATTTTGTACAATAATTGTTTAGAAATTCCAAACAATTATTTCATACAATTGTGCATTTTTTTCTATACATACTAATGTGCATTTTAGTTAGGTTTTTCTTGGTTGAGCTCTCGGAGTTGACCATTATGGAGTTTTTACATTTGAATACCCGTAACAAAGGATATTACATAACTGAAAAAGCCGTATATAATCCGCCAACTATCCCGAACTGCCAGACGACACATACATCTAACTATAACTAGCCGAACTGATGTTCGTGATTAATTATGCCCTGATCCCTAGACGTAAGTGCTGGTGAGCAGTTCCAAATGTCAAAAATTAAAGAAAGTAATGTCTACCTGCCTTCTTCGATTATCCTCCCAATATTTCCCAATCAAATAATATTAAACGATTTAGTAGGAATGTACTGATAATAGTATCCACATAAATCTTGATCCACTTATCAACTACGCAGAGTTTTTGGCATTATACCGACACTCTTACAATCGCCTCTAAAATATATAACTCTATGGCGATACATTTATGAATGTTTCTACAGTGGCCACGACTAATCTTAAAGACCTAGAGGACAGTGTCATGATAAAACAGAAATTGCGATTAACGCGACATTTTACAAAATATACAAAAATTATATAATTGTGTAGAGAAACTAAACATGAATTCTAAAAATATTTGTGGCAAATATGGATAATATTGTGCAGTAACAGAAGCGCCAATATTTGTATATGGAAAATATTCATACGTGTGCAGAATAAATGAAAAGGGTGTTCCAAATTATGTTAGAATTGTTCATTAAATCACATTATCATTTTACACCAAAAAACACATTTAGAATACGTAATTAAATACAAAAAGTAATGCACAATTGAATGAATATTATTTATATAGTATACAATATAAATTAACTCGCAACCAAAATTTAAAATCTAATAATACATTTGCTTATCTGACTTCACGGTTCAATCTGTTGGAATGATCTACAGGGCAGGCAGATCTCCAGGCAACTCTTAGATGAAAACGCACATGACCGAAGGGCATAGCTGGACTACGACTAGAAGAACGACTCTTTTACGCTTACACGGAAAACGAACGCGACAGGCTTTTCGGTCAAAGAAGGGCGCTTCACGTATGAAAAAAAACTTGTAAATCATTAACATATTCTAGGTCTTTGCTTGAAATCCAAGCAAGGGAAATATAATACAATATTTTAGCTGTGAAGGTTTTTTTACCTGCTTCTAGAACTAAAATCAGCTAGACCTGACGAAGGCCGTGGAAAATTTAAGTTATGGCACTGAGCCTAGGTACCAAACAATCAATGCAATACAGATTAAGTAAAGGAATACTGAGGCTCACAAAAGGTGTCCAATTAGCCAGTCCCATACGAGGTACATGCCACACGTCACACTTACCCAATTCTTTTCCATCGATATTTGAAAAATGGTCCAAGGTTTCGAGCTAATTTACGTCAATACCCCGAACCCCGACCACATGGGGGTCTTAATTAATTTTTCTATTGTTTCACTAATTTGTGCATCCTAATTAGCTCATATAACATAAAATAAGGTAAGATTAATTATTCCAAAATGACATATTGTGAGTTAGTTTTCATGGTTGTTTTGATTCCCTTTCATTTTAAAAGTTCTAAACCCCGTTTCTTCTAGAAAAACTAAAAACTCATGTCAACTAAATCCAGAATGGTTGAAATTAGTAAATAAACGTCGAAAGACACTCCCAAAGGCGAATGTAAATAAAGTGAAGCAAGGACAGATCGTTTAGAAATTTGATCAATGAAGTTCACTTGGTGCCAGAAATAAATACCGAATACATTAAATTTATAATTCACTACACCCATGACAAATATGTATTTTATGAAATTAGAATGAGACCATTTATGTAAAAATCCTTAGCTAAGTAAATGTTAACTGGCATGTTTCCGATACAACATTGAAGTTCAAGCTTCTGAAATCCACTGATATTGATTTTTTTTAAGTTATCACATATGTGACCTGTATGCCGGTTTCTTGAAGATTCGAAATGCAGATAGTCAAATGACTACAACGAGATGTGGATGCAAACTGATGGATTTTAACTATTGATTAACAAACTAGAGAAGTAATAATATGACATGTAAAGTGACCAATATATGATGACACCATTCTTACTTGTACCTTATTTTGAAGTTTTACCAATATTTAAACTAATCCCCAAGAAAACGGGTCTGTCCCAATTCTTGATGGAATACTGAATATACAGAATGGAAAATAAAAAATTATAACAGAAGGGTGAATAGAATTTAACATTAATAATTAGCGATCAATAATGCTGTCATCCTTTGACCGATATAGTTTAAATTCATTAATAGCTAAAAAATAAGGGATGGGCAGGGAACAATGACACAACAGTTACCCAGCTCAGAAAAGTTGACAAACATATTTGAACATCGCAATTCTTGTAAGCGTTACGTCTGCTAAATTTCCAAGTCAATTAAAAGTTGATAAAGTTGTTCGGCTTTCAAAATGGGTGCCCTAACTTTACAGATAAATATAGACTAGCAGTAGTCCCATCATCATTTTCGCAGCTTTTGAGCTCGTATTTTCATGGCAACTTTTGCTTTTTTTAATATATTCGTCGTAAGTCAACATGAATTTTTAGCGAAAAGATCCACGAATATTGCCATTCATGAATTCTATGAGAATGTTCGGAAAAAATAAATGTTTGTGTTTATCTTCTTGATCACAACATTTTTTAAAGAAAATATGTTAAACAAAAAATAATATTCCTAAAGCGAAACAGAATGTTTTTTTCTTTAAGCCTAAAGTATAAACTTACAAAAACATTCAATATTAAGTAAAGAATGCTATCGTCACAAAAATTTCTTACGATAAAAAATTACAAATTACACAACAACTTTGTTCGACATTCTATACATGTAACATAAGTGAAAAGTTATTCTTTTTAGTCTTGAAGGACAAGTGTAACAGGCTTTTCTATTTTCAGGTTTCTCCATGCCGACTTATTCCAGATGTTCTTCGGGAATTTTTAAAATCCTCCGTATTGAATGCTGTAGCTCTTGAGCATCTTTGGATTAGCCGAACTTTTATCTAAATGCGACGTAATTCAGCAAGCAGCTTTGTAAAATCTGTTTTTTCAACTGCTTTGCTATTCTTAAAACTTTGATGGATATGATAATATGGGCATTTATAATGCCTATGTCCAAGATTCCAAAAAATATTACAATAGAATACCTTCTTACGCGACCGTTTGTAGAGTGTTTCGGGCATTCTTCATTAATAGCATCCAGTCCAGCATCTGTAGACACAGATAGGTTAATCTGTGCCGTAGATTTATAGTAAGTTATAATCTGCCGGAGTTTTGTATAACAAAATGATGTTGAATAGTGTATGGACGATATGAGTATAACCGCCTTATTTTGTTTCGGGACAAACGCAGCTAGGTTCACGTTTTCTCCTCACCAACTTTTCTGGAACGAATTTCCCTTTTATTTTTCTTCAATGTTGCTCGGTTCTTAAACTGCTCAACAACTTCTAAGGAAGCGAATCAGTTATCGGAGTAATGTTTGGATTTGATCCTTCCATTGACTTTGCTAATCTCAATACAGCCTTTGTTAGTTTGGCAAATTTTCTTAAATTTACTTCTTATTCCAAACCACATCCAGATTTATATGGGATTTTTTCGCAGTCATAAATTGATTCAGGTGAGAATGGAATTGGTTTTAAATTTATAACTGTATAAAATTAATATGAAAAGCATAAAATTTATCTAAAATAATGGGAAAACATTAAAGGTACTTCGTTCATAAATAAGCCGGGGTTTTTAAAAATGCTCACTTTTCTGGTAAATCTGCATACAAAAATTATTTCCTCTTTGGTGCTAAATCTGTGAACTACAACACTTATAAAATGATCTTGCGATTCGGGCGAGGACTATTTCCGTAGTAGGCAATAGGAAGAACGATGAAACTCCTTTGATCTAAATATGAATACCTGAAGAGATCACACTTGTGCCAATCAGGTTTCTTTTTGAATTTATCAAGGATTTCATAATGGTGTCTTAAAACTGGTGAAAGTACAAAAGGTATCAAATGTTCAGTACATGCGAAAATAGATTGCTATATATCTATTTTTTATGCTGGAAGATCTGGCAATATTCGATTTATTGCACGACGTATATGACATCTTTTACATTATTACGGTAAAAAATATACAGCCACAAATTCATAAAATCGTCAAAGGTTCTATGGTTGGTTTATATCATGTTAAATGTGTTCCAACAAGTAAGAAGCAAAGCCGTTTCCTAGAGGATAGAAAATAATCATTCGATGTCTTTTCCCGTAAAATCCAAATATTACAATACAATACAAATGAATTGAAAACAAAAAATCACAAAAACTTTTATTCTAATTGTCTTTCAAACATTTTATTAAATTAAAATAGTTTTAAAGGCATTAAAATATTAAATTGTTAAAAACAGTTGGAGCACTGTTTCGCAGAAAAAAAACGGTAACTCTTAATAATCTTATATTAATATAAATAAAAACAAAGTGTAAAAAACTGTACGTAGTTTTAATGTTTTTGAATCCAAAACAAGTTAAAAAAAACATATCAAACGAGATATTAAAATAAACATTTGCGTGGCTAGAAGCCAAGAATAATAATACAACTTTAGGTATCGCAGCTGTATTATTCTTAGCTAAAAGCTTACTTGGTAAAAGCTATAGGAACTGTATAAGTATGTGGTAAGGAAACGCATAACCCTAACAAGATTGTGGATTTTACCCATACGAAGCCTAAACTTTAGTACACATTATTTACCAAGTCTCAAATATATAATTATTTTTTTATGCAACTAGCGTGTCAGGTTAGCCTGTTTTCCAAATAGAAAGTTTTTTTGATGAGCCGTAAGCGAGTACTACCATCGCAAGAGTAAAAATAATGGACCAAATAGTATATTATTTTATATGGAGGAAAAGTGATACTTTTCATGGCGCGCTCGTGTTTAACAGCCGAACGGAGTGAGGCTGGTAATAGAGAGCAAGCCATGAAAAGCAACTTTTCCTCCAAATAAAATATGCTGTTTTTTCTTCAAATGTCGACAAATTAATGCAAAAACATCTCTTTTTAATAGTAATAATATCTAATTATTATTAAAGATAAATGGGTTCGCAAGGCGGCTTAGACCACGGTCGTAGGTGGCCTTGCTTAGACTGGTGTCGGTGAATATTAACATAAAGCTGTCAGTGGACACTGTCAACAATAATTATTTTTTAAAGATTCTCCGATTGCGTTTTAATTCCGTATTGATAAGCAGTTATTGAGTAAGTTCGATTAAATAATAACCAATTTGTTCCTAAATTAGTGATTTTTAGAAATGCAGCCACAAATTGAGTGATAAATACAAAATGTAGTTTAATAAATCTTGAGTTTTTGACGCTTATTTTGTTGTCTGTTTGTATTGTATCTATGTTGCTATGACAACACTTTTACCTCCGCCGGCGGAAAAGTGAAAAGTAAAGCTCCGGCGGAGGAAAAATTAAACTTCACGGCCGCCTACACAGTCGAGTAATGACGGATTTACTGACGTTTGAAGAAAAAAATAATTTTAACTTGATTAAATTGGAGTTTAAAACCTTTAGGTATAAAATGTAATATCAGATAATCATATTATTATTTATGAAAACAATAATCACATTATTTTCCTAGCTTTTAAACTAGAAAGGTAATAAAGTGTAAACATGGCATAAACGCCACGTTTTAAACAGTTAATTACAAAGATTCCTAAAATATAGCATAGACTGTAATACCGTTATTGTATATGCAGTGTTTTTAAATTTTAGAAACACCTTATAAAATTAAAAAAAAAATAATATGAATTCATCGAAAAAATTGCAAAAGTTGCTTGTAACGGCTCATACGACTAATAATTGCTCTCAATGGCGCAAGCGCCAATGAACTAAATAGGAAGTTCTTGCTTATTTTGTGAACAAATTCACATAATATATAATACAAACATAATTTTGCATATTACCATATCATTTAAAAACACACACAAAAAAGAATCCTTAAAATGTCGAAAACACTAAACAAAGTTGCACTAAATTGATGTCGCACCTGTTGTAATGGCGGACCGCGACTGACATAACCGCCTTTTTAAACGGTTTTGTAGGTGGCGTGACGAGACGTTTGGCGCTTGTGCACTTTTAAAGTGATTTTTTAAATATTTTCTATTTTTTATCGCTTATGATATCTATACAGTTCGATGCAGAATACTATTGCCTTTTTAATGGCACCAATAACCCAATCTTGACTTTTTTGGCGCTTGTGTCGTTTTGCCATGGCTGCGTCGATATTAAGACTAAAGCACGTGGAAAAGACCTACCCAAATTTATTAAAGAGTACACTTAGTCGGACAGACAGATATTAAATTACAAACAGATAAAACTGATATCTCTATTCCTAGAACTTTAAAGTAAAGCGACTGTACAAATCGACGTACAGATAACTAATTTGGAAAATCCAATTCTTCCTATCCAGTTAGGTACCTCCAAATTAGTTTATAATAGACATACGTTCCTACATTATGCAGATTTAAGTTACTTAATCCTCTTTTGTTCCGAATATGTGGGTGTAAGTTTTCGAGTTTATCAGAAGTTATTTGTATTAAATATGAAACTAAATAGTGTGCCACTTTGTAATGAATATCTAGCTCAGCCATAGAGATAGAGCAAAAGGTAATTTATTTAGTTTATTTAAGGGTGTAGGTTAAGATGTTTCCTCTGGTGATCTAAAATTTATAAGGCGCCACTTGCGATAAATCAAAGAAATCAACTTAAAAACAAATAATATATTAACTATATGGTTAAATTACAACTTATGGTACCATGTGCACTGCAGTTATGAACATAATTGATTACTGAAGATTTAGTTTACAAAAATGATAAAGATGAAAATTGACTTAAAATTAGATTACAAATGCAATCAAATACAATTGATTACTGAAAATTTAATTTACCAAAATGATAAAAATGAAATTAACTTTATTATTAAAGATTAACAAATTTAATTGGTCTTTACAGGCAATTTATTTTAGGTTACCACTCCGTACCTATGTGTTCTACTATCCTATGTCCATGCAACCGTATTGGGACCTTTACTAGAAACCTGCTTCTGCCTATTCCCAAGTTTAGCTGACTTGAGCTGATGTAGGCCTTCAAAAGGGTTGCCTAGTTCACCCTCTACAGGTCTGGCACAGCGACGTGGACAATAGAGGTTTACGTCATCCAGCGGTATTTACATGTAAAGAAAAATAATGAACGCCTTAGACCAGTGTATACTGCTAATAAAATTATACAGAAGAGTATCCTGTGGACCTCAGTTTGACATACAAGGTTTTAACCAAGAACTTGAAAATTTACTGGTTACAGCAAATGTAATCAGAACTTAAATTACAATTTAGTTCAGCAAAAATTATAAGTAACTATGATTAAATAACACTATAAATAATTACTGTTACTCAAGATATTTCCTTTCTTTACTTAAATATATGAAATTCAAAAGAAATTATGATCAAAATTAAAAATTTAAAGGAAAATTATGAAAGAATTATGAAACTTGTCCAACAGTGGCTCTCGGCAACTTCAAATAGAAAATCACTAGACTTTAATAAAAAAAAATAGGAAGAACGAGGTATAACCTCTCTTAAAACAAGTCTAATGACTCCAGATAAGAAATTTCTTTAATTAATCTGTAAATATGACCCTTGGCACATAAACAATAATTTGACGTAAATCACGTCTCAATTAATCAAAGATAAAGAGAAGATAACTACTATCTCGCTTTGAAATATGAACTTAGATAAACGATAAAGAAAAAATAAACCAGGTAAATTCACACGTGCTTAACCTCTTTAATACGCAAATTAATGCAGATACATCATGGATCAAACGTTGACACGATAAGCAATAATAATTATAGTTTAATGCTACAAATAAACTGAAAAAGTAATGAAATAAGTCTGAAAAGCAAAAACTTACTATAACCAACAATATTACTAGGAAAAACCCAGAGAAATTCTACTACAAATTCAATTTACTACCTTTTACAGGAAAAGATAAAATCTGCTCTGCGAATCTTCCCAACAATACCGTCAAATCTAAATGAAAATACCTAAAATAATGTGTGTGACCGTTTAAAACGACGAAATAATTCCCTTCTCGATAAACTTGGATTAAACCATTATCAAATTACACGAATTTGACCAATAAGAAACGCAACTATTCACCAAAAAAATCGGTATTGAACCTTAAGGTCACCACAAAAAATTTAGAATTATTGAAATCGCAATTAATTGAAAATGAAATGCAAAAACCAAATATAACTAAGCGAATTGGAAACAATTTTTAATTACATATTTAAAGTGTGAATGGATTATTGAAAAATATGCGGGATGAATAAGATATTTTGAGATCAAAAATTATTATGACTCACCGTGCCGACGTTTTCACACAAGATGAAACGAATTTCATTTCAAAATTTGTACGTTCTCCCTATTTTAACTTCCAACGCTCGGATTGGGCAATTAAAACACGTGACAACCATTGTAAGAAACCCGGCGTCAAACTAATGAAACATTCAAGCACTGCCTATCAATATACTAAACATTGAACTGCCTATCAATATACTAAACATTGAGAACTATTATAAATAGGTAGAATTAATGGAGCGGAATAGACTAATATTTGGTAACATATATATAACATACATTCTGTTACAAATATTCGGTTCTTAAAAGTAAGATTTGCGATAACGCGTGATATGATACGTGATTTGAAGCGTTTAAATCCTTTAGTGATTTTTAACTTTAAGATAATATTTTTCTAAATTCTCTAATTACTTAATTAATAAATGTGGTGGGTAAAATAAATAAATGGTTATTTGGTACATTAGATGCTGACGACGGCAAAAGATTTAATCAAGCAGTCAATACCTTACAATACAATCAAAAGAACATTGCCAAAGAACTTAATTTCAGATTCCACTTTCACAAGGCCTGATCAATAGTTATAATAAAACAATAACTACACTTAACAAAAATCAGGAAAAACTTTAATTTGGTTTTAAAACTTTCCAAATGTCAGTACAACACACAATAAGTAGCTTACAAGACTACTTGGGCTTTTAAGGCATTGTATTGCACGTTAATTTAGATTGCCAAAACCTAATAATGTTTTTAGATATCTTAGAAGATGAAATTATGTTCGCTATAGTAAATATGTTACACAATAACATACTTTCGAGCTCTGAATTAAAATATTCGTTAAATTATATAACGGAAATTTACAAACAAAACGAAATCCCAAAATTTAAATATATATTATTTTATTATCAATTTTTGGGAACTCAAGTTAGTTCTTCAGACACAAAAGTAATTTTTGCTATTCATGTACCTATATTAAGGCCCGAAACCTTAACCTTCCATCATATATCTCCAATAATCCAAAATCAAATCATATTCATCCCAAGATACCCTTATCTGGCACAAGAAGAATCAAGAACAAGAAGACAATTTTCCACTGATACTTGTCCAATAATCGAGGACATGTACTTCTGCATAGAAGAAATCCACCCTCAAGATAAGTTTGTCAAAAATCTATTAGATGGTTCAGAAATGAAGAATCGCCAAATTTCAAAGGTCCAATTCGAGGAACCAGTTGTTAAACAGATTTTCAGAGAATTGATCCTTGCATTGCCAACAAAGCCCGAAAAACTCTTGGCCAAATGCAACAGAGATCAATATTTCCAAATTAAGACCATCCTGCTGTTCACATTGAATACCACACAGATTTTGGTATACACCAAATATTACCAAAATCAATTCCGACGAAATTTACCGCCTGAAAAATATGGCAAGTCAATTATCGCCAATCAAACAAATCAATCAAGCACCGCATGAATAGTTATTCTTCACCATCCTAGGATTCTGCCTTGTTATTATAATGTTATTACTAGCAACTCAATGGAGAAGACTTCAATCAATATGAAAATTGGTCCGCCCAAGGAAAATTGAAAATCCAGAACAAATCGATATAAAACCAATTCCAAATCCGAAAATCACGTTCCGTTATTTTCGCGCGATTCCAGGAGAACCGCAACCTAAGCACGAGTCAGCGGAAGATTACGAAGAACCGAGAACCTTCATCAGCAACCCGTAGTTTATAATTTTTTGTTTAACAATTGTGAAATTCATTCTTTGCTTAACCATTGTACTTGTCAGTATTAAAAATAGATGTTTTTAAAAATAATCTTCGGCATACGAATTACTTAAGTTGTTTCATTCATTTCTTTTCCAACCTCGTTTTAGGTTTTTTATTGCACTTGTCTATTTGACCAATCTTCCATAGTATGGTCATATATAACATTGTATTTTTCAACGATTTTTATGAACTTTATATTAACTGTTGGATTGTCCTCCATTTTTTATGCATTCAGTTGCAGCGGTCGAAAACAAATGACGCTTGAAATTGGAGCAAGCAGTATTGGGTATAATTTGTTTGCGACATGTTTTATTCTGTCTGCGACGTGTCTGCTTGGTATACGAATCGTCATAAGAATTACTGCGTTGTAAAAGAAGCGATTTGTCGGCAACAAATCTCGTGTAAGTATGCGGCCGGCCTCAGTTTAATCCAAGTCATTGTCGAAATTAGCGTTCTTCAGACCTATGTACTACACTTCTGGTGAAGAAAATAGTTTGGGTAACTCAAACTAACTCAAACTACCCCAACCTAATATTATGCCCATTAAAACAACGACTAACCAGAATACTCTATTGCACGAAGCGAACAAATTTACAATATTCATACCATGAACCGAACAAGTTTTTTATCCAGGTACTGTAATAAAGATGATTTCATTAAATGGATAAAACGTATTTCCATTTCATGAAATGGACAAAAAAAAATTTAAATAGCGGAATAAAATATCATTCCTCTATCGGGTACAATTCACGAACTGGATACCCATCTCATGAAA
>JAEQML010064655.1:0-21838 GCA_016904865.1 Pissodes strobi | reverse complement strand
GAGTGCAATAATTCTGTTTCGGTATTGTGGATAAAACTCCGTTTTAGTGCATGTTGCCGAAGGTTCCAAACCTCAAGCTAGGTTATTTTCTCTTGCATGTACTCAAAATTCCCGAATTGGCTTAAAGAAAACATCGGGCTTGTCAAGCAGCAGGTATTCGGCCACGTCGTTGTAGCAGGCCTGTAGAGGGATCAGACATTCGGTCAACCTTTAAATCCTGGATAACCCTAACTCAATTGAACTTAGGTACAGGCAGAAGCAGGTTCCAGTAGAAGTCCCAATACGGTTGCATGATTATAGGATAGTTGGACAAGCTAAGTATTAGCCGATCAAAAGAGAAATAAATTTGCAAAAACCACTGTTATCGTTTTACTCATTCATTAATTTTTTAATATTTTACACTAATTTTAATTTTCATTGCTAGTCAATTTATTCAAAAATTTTATTAGAATTAATTTCATCAATCATATTTGTGATTTAATTATATTTTTAATCTCTATTTCATCTGATACCATTACTCGTATTTGTAAATTAATTATAAAATTAATATATATTTGTTTTAATATTTCTATGTTTATTTTATAGCAAGATAGAGCTCTGTGAGACACGAATTCTTATCTTTATAGTTATTGATCTTTAAGTGTTTACAAATTAACTTTCGCTACAAATTAGTGTCCAACTAAATTTATCCTTACAAATTGGCGACTGAGCTAGTATTTCATTATAAAGTGACGCCCAACTGATTAATTCGTTACAAAGTGGCACAACCAACGTGTGGCGCACTAATTCGTTACACTAGTAGACCAAAACCAGACTACGTTATACCCGTAAGCAGGTCAATGTCCGCGGATGACGAGAAAAAAATCCGGAAGCTCGGAGCATCGCTTATCAGCTAACTGTGTCTGTTCAACCTTTAACATACACTGGGTACAAATATCTGGCCCGCCAGTAAACCCAGCCCGCCTACTTATACAGGACCCACGTATCTGGTGGGCCAGGAAACCGAGTCCGCTTACAGACACAGGGTGCACGTATCTGGTCCGACCATTTTGCCTATACGATACACGCAAAGGCAGTCACCTACAGTCGTCTAATCAAATTATCGAATCTATTTCTCTAGCACAGAATTTACAAGTCTTAATCATTAAATAAAGCAGCCTCTTATACTCTTTAGGTAAAAATATCTCATGCCCTTGGTCTTATAAGAATTATTAATATGACTTGTGTCATATGCGGGACATCTTTATAGTAAGGTTATTTTGTATACATTGAAGCTCAATAGAAATAATTGATTTCGTAAACTAGTATTTTCCTTTGAGGTGAGATTTATGTCAAGTTCGTATCAGCAAGTCACCCAGAGCTTTACAGTCCTGTAACCAACAGCCGAAGAGTAAGTAAGGTAAGGTAATAAAAAGGTGTGCAAAAATAGACGTGACAATATTTTACACGGAGCACTACAACAATTTCTATACAAAAAGAATAATAATTTTCTATTTCTTAGTGAAAACTAGTACATTTTGCTGGATTTCCAATATATACCTACTGTCCTACGCATCATACTTTAAGAATAATTATTAACTCATCTTTCAAATTAGTACAAATAGATATTTTTGCAATATTTACTAAAACTGATATTTATTATTTTGAAACAAAAGTAAACTGACATAATTTTCGTAACAATTAATAATCACGAAATTTGGAAAATGTTTTCTTCTAATATTCGTATTAATCTAAATTAATATATGTCTGAGGCGTATATGACCCAAGGCTAACTTTTCAGGACGTTGATTAATAACATAAGGGAATAGTTGAAAATTACTTTTGTATCCTTATTACGAAAATCAATCGAATCCAATGAACTTCTAGTTTAACATATTTCGCTTTTACTGAAATTGATTAGATGAAAATTGAAGTTAGTTTATACAGTTTACTCCCGATTATCGGAAATATTGTGGACCGCCCTATTTTGGATAATGACAAGCTGGTAGAATGTTTATTACGTTTGCAAAAAAGCCATATCAGTATGGCAGAGCAGGACATCATTAAATTGTGGACTTCATATATACAGAAACAGCACTCAAAATTATTTGATTTCATCAATAAATTTTATAAGCAAACTGATACTTACATACACTTATTATGTAATTAGTAAGTACAAATGTAACTTCAAAATATATTTAAACATATATAATCTAAGTCAAATACATAATAGAGTGTACATAATAGAATGTACATTTGGATACATATACAGTGTGGCCCAAATTGGGTATACATGTATGGGTATCTTGGAAACTATAAGAGATAGAAGATCGGTTAAATGGGGAAAGTTTTAGTTCATTCAATTCCCAATTCAATGCCATTTTGATAACGATTTGATCTTTTTTCGTTTTTGAGATATTTTGAAAAAATCAAAAAGTTGTATTTTCGAAAAAGCGCTGTATTTTTTTTATTTAAAGATATTTTTAAAATCTGTAAAAACATTGTTAGGACAACTTTTTATGCTCGATGCACCCATGTATTCAGTTTTTAGTTCTGACGTTTCGGTTATGAGAAACCAGCATCAACTTCTTTTTTTCTTATGGCGGCCATTTTGTTTTTTAGCACATTTAAAAAGAACTTTTTTTTCCCTTTCTTGTGATGTATAACACTTTACAAAAATATTTTATTTTTATGTCAAAAAACGACAAAGTTAATTTTTAACTGAGTTGGCCATGACGGCGGAGGCCCTTTGCCGTAATAAATGATAGTGTTGCTATGGTGATTCGGCGGCATTTAAGTCATTTTACTGAAAGGTGACATTATTCAGTCAAAACGCTATTTGGTAGTTTTTGTTTAAATTTTCATAAATTTTGATTTCTAAATATCGCCACGCGATATGCCAGTGAAGAAAAATATGACATATTAGAATGTTATATTAAATGTAATAGAAATACAAATCATGCCACCGCCGACTATTTGGACCTGTATCCTGAGAGGCAACAGCCAAGACTATTCGCGAGGCTTGACCTGAACTTAAAAAATTATGGAAGCTTTGAAGTACCAACGCCAACGCCAAAGAAATATCAGAAGGGCAATCAAGCTCGTGACGATGACATTAAGGATATTCGGGTTTAGCCTGAATGACTCCTGCAAAATGGGCAACTTATATCAGTGAACCCGTCGTCCAGCGGCTTTTCTGCAACACTAGCGCCATCTGCAGATTGCAGTTTGAACGCCAGATAGCAAGGCTGCCTCGGACATAGCGGCGTTCGCCAAAAAGTCAAGAAAACTGGTAGAAATCGTGAGAGAACTCCAAGTGTAAACAGGTGTTCAGGTTCACCGATTCCACCGCCACATCTTGCAAGAATCATTCAGGCACCCCCGAGACCGGTTTCTACCCTGTTATGAATGATTCTTGCAAGATGTGGCGGTGGAATCGGTGAACCTGAACACCTGTTTACACTTGGAGTTCTCTCACGATTTCTACCAGTTTTCTTGACTTTTTGGCGAACGCCGCTATGTCCGAGGCAGCCTTGCTATCTGGCGTTCAAACTGCAATCTGCAGATGGCGCTAGTGTTGCAGAAAAGCCGCTGGACGACGGGTTCACTGATATAAGTTGCCCATTTTGCAGGAGTCATTCAGGCTAAACCCGAATATCCTTAATGTCATCGTCACGAGCTTGATTGCCCTTCTGATATTTCTTTGGCGTTGGCGTTGGTACTTCAAAGCTTCCATAATTTTTTAAGTTCAGGTCAAGCCTCGCGAATAGTCTTGGCTGTTGCCTCTCAGGATACAGGTCCAAATAGTCGGCGGTGGCATGATTTGTATTTCTATTACATTTAATATAACATTCTAATATGTCATATTTTTCTTCACTGGCATATCGCGTGGCGATATTTAGAAATCAAAATTTATGAAAATTTAAACAAAAACTACCAAATAGCGTTTTGACTGAATAATGTCACTTTTCAGTAAAATGACTTAAATGCCGCCGAATCACCATAGCAACACTATCATTTATTACGGCAAAGGGCCTCCGCCGTCATGGCCAACTCAGTTAAAAATTAACTTTGTCGTTTTTTGACATAAAAATAAAATATTTTTATAAAGTGTTATACATCACAAGAAAGGGAAAAAAAAGTTCTTTTTAAATGTGCTAAAAAACAAAATGGCCGCCGTAAGAAAAAAAGAAGTTGATGCTGGTTTCTCATAACCGAAACGTCAGAACTAAAAACTGAATACATGGGTGCATCGAGCATAAAAAGTTGTCCTAACAATGTTTTTACAGATTTTAAAAATATCTTTAAATAAAAAAAATACAGCGCTTTTTCGAAAATACAACTTTTTGATTTTTTCAAAATATCTCAAAAACGAAAAAAGATCAAATCGTTATCAAAATGGCATTGAATTGGGAATTGAATGAACTAAAACTTTCCCCATTTAACCGATCTTCTATCTCTTATAGTTTCCAAGATACCCATACATGTATACCCAATTTGGGCCACACTGTATACACTTCACTGCACTAAGTTGTTTTAACCAAAAATTTAGTAATGTGTCTGATCCAGGTGCATTCCAAATATGGGTCAGTATTCATGTCTTAAATCCTGTCATGTGCTGAGTTCTATATGTTGATGATTACTTAAAAGAATAATTAAGATAAGTATTACCACTATCCAGAATCTCACCCTAAAAATGTCTTATATGTAAAGGAGTGGAAGGTTGCATCACCTCGTTATTCCCATTAATTAATTAACTGATGGTAGAGTATTTCGGTATTTTTGTAAGATAGTTTATTTTAGTGGTAATAACTGTATCTTTTGCACTGGTTCTCTTCTTCTTTCACTTGGAACCTAAGTGCCTTGCTCGATATCTGGGAGTTCCAGTAATTTTACCAACAGTTTTTTTTCTATCTATTTCTGATAAAATGTACGGCTTGTTGTGATATACAGTGGTATTAAAGTCTATAAGTACAATTTTGAGATAGTCTATTATGATTCATGTTCATAAGGAGGTAAATCTTCATTATTAGGTGCGCCATCTGTGAGACCACTTGGAAAGATTCTGTCACGAACAGTAATCCGTAACGCCACGCCTTGGCTAGCGTGCAGGTTATGTAGCTCAGATTAGGGATCGATCTACGTCAGGTGAGAAGAGATGACAAAGACTTAATGAATTTACACTGCACCCGATTACAAAAACACGCATGTTCTTTGGGTTGAAGTATAGTTTTAATTATTTATAGGTCTCGACCATTGTTTAATAATTAAGTTCTTTAAAAGCGATGTTGTGTTTTAATTTGCGGTTAAGTTTGTTTATTTCATTCGGTAATTATTTAAGTGTTTTCACTTTATCTCAATTTTCCTCCGCACTTTAAGCACACTAATGCTCCTGTGAGCTGTACCTCTTGAGTTAGGTTTGATGATTAATATATCGATAGAACAACCAAAGCCTATGTTCCTGTGAACGGCGGACAATGGTTAAAGCGGAGCTCGTTAGAGACAAAAGACTGCCGTATTGATAAAGTGACTATTTATATAATAAAATCTGTTTACCATTGCAACTTTAAGGTTCATAATTGTCTGCACTGTTCGCTCGCTTAGTTTACATAATATGTTCTAAGTTCAAGTTCGAACTTAGGCCAGAATGAAAATTAATTAGTAGCTGAAATGTTTTTATTAGTTCACATATACTCCCTCCCTGATAACGTTGGACCCCAACGTTTGCCAAGAACCCTACGTGTTAAAAAGATAGAAAAAAATCTCAATTCGAGAAGGCACATCCCATTTTACACAGTTTAGGATAATTTACAATACATCTTATCATCAGTAGTCTTGTTACGTTGTGGCTCCCATCTGATCCTTTGCAAGTCTCTTTAATGCAGCCTTCACCTTTCACCTCCAATGCCCCTACTCGGTCCGAGGCTACCATAAGTGCAAGCCTGTTTGATGGGACTGCTATTGATTGCCATTGCTATTTATTGTACATGTAACAAAAGAAATATATATTTAAAAATTATTTACATTAGTTTTTCAAAAGCTGTCCTTGTCTTTATACCATAGGGAAATGCTTTTACTTATTTTAATAATATAAACATTTTTGAATTAACTTATTCATCACTAATCTTAGAGACGCACCTATATTATTAATATTGCAGTTTAAACAACTTTTTCCTAATTATTTGTTGTTTATTTGTTTATAAAATATTGATATTTACAATTGCCCATTAACCAATTTGTATATGCTTATTGCAATAATTTGCACTTTTAATCATTTCAAGTTATTTTATAATGAGCGATTTAGATTGTTGCTGATTTTGTTTATAAAAATATGATTGCAATTCTATCCATATAACCGCCCACTTATCTTATTTATTTGCATCTGCATTTCAAAACATAATTTTGATTTAATTAAATATGTTTATTCGTTGTTTGAATAATTGCTGGTTTCAAGCCTCGTAGGATGCGTTCAACCCACGAAAGTTGATCTTTGAATTATAACATTTTGATAATAATTCTATGTATCTTTAATAATAGAAAACTGTTTGATACATTACTCAAATTTCGGCTACTTTTCGTCTGTCTCTATCTGAGCTTTGAGCTGGCAAATTTCGTAATGTTTCTATTGCTGGCTGGTGGCTTTGCTGACAAATGGCGCAACTTGGTGTGTTTCTTATGAATCTGCTCTTGTAGATTTGGTTGGTCGTCGTTTTGCTGGTTGCTTGTTGATTCGATGCAGGTGGGGCTACTGGTACTCGTAGATATTTTCTTTGCCTTGGTACTTTTGTCGTTGATTTTGTGGTCGCTGTTAACTTCTGACTTTCTGACCGGTTGTGGCTGCACTTTGAAAAATGCTGCCGTGTGTCGATTTTTTCTAACTATTGACATTGGCTTGTTTTTCTTTCATGGCATTCATTCATCTATACAAAAAAAAAATAATTATTATAATTGTTGGCTGTAGTGTATATGGCGAAAAATCCTGTGTTTGGATTATGCACTTTTTGGTCGGTTTGTGCTCCTGCCGAATGCAGATTTACCAGTTGACCGGGAATTTGCCTGTAAAATATGTAGCCTCTTAGGCAGGTGCTATCACAGGTAGGCGTTATATTTCTTGTAACCATTATCTCCTTAAGGATATATACTGGGAATGTGTGTCCGATGTATTTATTTGCTATCCTAAACGAAATTTCGCATGATTTCTTTACTGAATGTGAGGTTAGAGTAGGGTCAGTGGGGATGCGGAATTGTACTTTCCTCTATTTTATGAAATCTGGTGGCTAGAATATTGAAAATAATGGTTTTACAGAAATGTTATTTAATGCAGTTCGTGTTGTAGGTGAGGCATGTATTACTGCCAGACGTATGCTATCAGTTTTATATGGAAATAATTACGGGAAGATTAATTATTTCTTTTTTAGTTCACAATACTTTACGAATACTGTTGTGGTTACACATATATAGAGATATTATATATCTTTTAGCATTATCTCAGCTTTAGAGAATTTCTCTTTCTCAGTGTTATGTCCCTCGTCTATTGACAAGTCGTTTAGGATTTATACGCTCTTCGTAGGTAAGATTGGATGTGTTCAAAAACCATTTGAACATTAATTAATTCGTATTATATTCCACGCCACTGTGTATTGCATTCCAAGAATGCTTCTTAAAACACATCCACTGCATCAGTTTAGTTAGATAGCTAAAAGCAAAACGTTTGGGTTAGAACTTAGAATTCATAATTTTCATTTTGACAATCAGTGATGTTAAGTTGTTGTAAAAATTTTCTATATTTACGTTATTTGTCCTTTACGGAAGTGATATGTCGGTAGTGGTGGTAAGTTCATGCGCCAAGGGAGAAAAACAACGCCTCTTCACATTCTAGAAATCACTTGTTCCCTGGACCTCGACCAAGCAAGTCGCGATAGTACGCGATCTCCGTGGCACTCGGACATAGAGGACTTGTTCCCTGGCTCTCTTCAAAGTAAGTCGCGATAGTTCTCGCTTCCCGTGGCACTCGGCCATGGAGGACTTGTTTCTCGGATCTCTGCCAAGTAAGTGGCAATAGTACGCTCTCCCCGTGGCACTCGGCCATGAAGGACTTATTCCCTGGCTGTCTTCGAAGTACGTCGCGATATTTCACGCTCCCGTGGTACTCGGCCGTGGAAGTTCCCTGATTCTCTTATAATTAAGACGCTATAGTAAGCGTTTCCTGTAGCACTCGGCCATGTAAGTAAACTCACGCGTTTTTGGCACTCGGCCAATATTCTCTCTGCTTTATTATAATATAAAGCTTTCTATTTCCATTTCTCGGAGTTGAGCGTATGCGACCCCTACATAGCGTGTTTTATAATCCATTTTGTTGCGTGTATTAAAACCGCATTTCTACAGAAGCATCCCTATCATTCTCGCTTCTTAAAATTATGTTTTCTCTTACACACTCATACAGTGTGATATTTTTCAGTGCAAATTACTCTGCCCGCAAGGTAAAATCAACTTTCGACGCCATTGCGCTACCAACATAAGTTATTTATGCATATTACTGGCCTAGATGTTCTCAATTCACTCCAACTTGAGTCATTCTTATTTGCAAGAAGTCGAAGTACATTGTATGTAGAAGCTATGGAGAGACTTATTAAGTGATTTAAGTAACTTCCTGTGTGTTGGAAGATAAACTGCTCGACGATTGAACGTTGCTCATCAATTGGTGAATATATTGTACATAGTAGCTTATTGTGGATATTAAGGTTCTCTATCTTATATCGTTTTATTATTACTTGTATAATACTGTATCTCATCTCAGCGTTATCTCAATTAATCAAGCTCACACTAAGTGGTTTCGTAGGAACTTTAACAAACATTTAACTGTGTTTAGCTTCGATGTTGTATTTATAACCGAATACTTTCTTAGAAATATAATTGTTTATTCAGTTCTTTAGTCTTTATAAGTATTTTATACTGATATTGGTGTAAAGTCGTTAACCTAACACCGATCAAAATTGTCCATATTCTAGCACGGTCAGAATAAAATACTTTAAATGTTTATATTTATTTATTTACGAGCTTTAAGTTGTATTCAAGTAAAATAACATATTAAAATATTCATATAATGCTAAAGGTTTTTGTTCAAATTCACTTAAAACTAGCCCCTATGGCAATTTATACGGCATATGTGCAGTCAGGAGGGTAGGGCATTACTTTATCCTCTTAACATGGGGTCTCGTAGATTCTCTTTTAGAAATCGTTTACTTCCATGGCTAATGTTGGATAAGCAGTTGACGAGGAACGATTAGTTGTAAAATGTATCTTCCTTTCGTTGAAGATTAATTTTATGATATCAGTTTGGGTTATCTAATACTTAGATTTTATGAGTTTTTCATGGTCTTGTTACTTCATACATGGCAGTTATTCATCAACCAAAAATGTTCTAGTTTGCTTGGTCCAAGTGTATTTCAGTTGGCGGTATCTTTGATAATCTTTAGTTACATTATTTCATTATGAAATCCTGTCAATTATCTTGTTGCGTCTGTTGATGTTCATGGTTTTCTTTTCGACCCGAAAAATTATTTTCGTTGTGAGTGACCATGTGAGTTTTGGCGGTCGGTTCTATGACCCCGATATTTTCATTGTTGAAGTGGTGGTAAAATCTAATATATGCACTAAAGAAATTGTTTTGATGGTAGAAATTGCTGTTTTTGGATGAATTTTTGGGGTTTTGCGTAAAGCCTCATTTTAATGGCTTGCTTCGACTTTGCAAGCTATCCAGTAATTTTACCAACTACTACCTTTTATTCGTTAGTGCCAGATAATTTTCTTCTAAGGTCCGCAACGGCTTTACAGACTTCGATGGCGGTACTTTTAAATTGCACTTTGCTTTGGTCAGCTTCCCATTTTCTCACTTGCTCACTATAACTGCAGCATGCATGAACTCGTTGATAACTGAAAGATTTCATTCTCTCTTTCACTTTATACTATTAATATTTTTATCCTCTTGTATTTGTTAACGACGTTTTGATGTCTAGCAACTTTTGAAAGAGTTTAGTCTCCCTTTTGGTAAGCTATTAGTCTGGCGTCGTGATTATTGGTCTTTTACTGGCTGATGCTATTGTAATGTCAAGCTTAGGATTATTATTCCCTTTCTTAATTTTTAATATCTTATTTTGCCTCTCGTTTTACCTATATGCTTCTTTTTATAGTATTTAGATTTAATATGGTACAATTTTTGCGTCTTGTGGAGGCTCATTTCTCCCAAGACATGGTCATACGATAATAGCATTATTGAGAGCAAATATATCCATATTACGGATATGTCAGTAGAAGTAACTGGGAGGTTTACGTAAAAGGTTTTCATATATGCAATTGTTAGTAGAATAGGTAAAGCGTTAGAGGACCTCTATCTTATTATTTTATTATAATTATAGTTAGTATGTTTAAGGATTTCTGTCTACGGAAAGTATCATATATTGATTCGTTAGTAGTTATAGTTGGAGCCCTTATGGATATCTCTATTTATGGAAGATGCATAGGCTAGTAGATATATTTGGAAAGTCTAAACAGCCTCTGCCTAATATAAGTGCAGTTCTAACTGTGCAGTAGACGTTCTTTGTTTTAGAAGTATGTTCTTAATAATTTTATCTATTTTCCATTGATAGAATCATAGGCATATGTAAATTACATTCTTCTCTATCTATTGAAGTATTTTGTTGTTTAGTATCTCATCTATCTTATTATTATTATGAATGTAATTATTGGTCGATATAAACAATTAATTTTAAGTCATAACCACAAAGAAGTGGTCATAATTGACCACTTTAATTAGTGAACTGTATTACCATAGGTAGGTGGGATTTTATTCACAGGGTGTGAATTGAAACATGTATTTTAAGTATTATGTACTATAATAATGCAAGATTTAATTTGCATTAAATATGATCAATAAATAAAATATTTTCTAACTACTTTCATGCACTCGTCGTTTCACACATAAAATTAAATATTTTACATTATGTTAACTATTAGTAAATATCTAATATCGAACAAAACTTCTTGATTATCTAAATTTAACATAAACTTCTTTCTTTACGAAATTTAATCAAACTTCTTTAATTCAACTAACTGCTTTTCCGTTCACACAAAATACCTTGTTACTTTGCTCCCTCTGAGGATATAAAATTCGAATCTTGCTACAATTTTGCAACCGTCATTTTTCCTTCTTCAATCTTCATCAACAGGGGAGACGCTACTGCGTTTGTTTCTTGAAAAAAATGCGTACAAACGTCCAAAAGAGTCCCTAAATCCAAGTTTGGAGAAGTAGATCAGAGTACACGAGATATTTTCTAAATATCTGTGCAAAAAAGTGAGAAAATTGCCCAATATCTTCATAATTATACTGCAGTTATTACTTCTTCGACTAACTAAACTCAGATTCTGAGAAAACTAACTAAATATCTTGGCGTTAGACAGGGCAGCGACAGAGGCTGATAATTCTGGCGCCAAACTCATGCAGGGCGGCGACTGAGACCGATGCTTCACGGTTGAGTGTTTGTCAGGCATTCAAAACTAAAATCTAATTTATCCTACTGACCTGGCAGGGATAATAGAGCTGCGCGGATGCATTTGAGAGGATAGGAACATGTTCTTTCTTTATTTGACATATTGTTGTTTACACGACTTTGACGGAGACAAAGATATATCAAATTTAAACGTTTAAAAACGTTTTCCGTGACAGAAAGTGACAACAAGCTATATTTCCAGCGATTGTTTTATATGATGGAATCTACCAGGTTCGGACTAAGGAGTAACTGAAGTACGATGCTTTAAATGCACAAATTGCTGTTTACATGGGGTCAAATAGATCTATTTGGGTTTGAATTAGGGTTCAATCATACTACGAACATACAGGGTGCTATCACCAAACTATACGGTGAAAAACGATAAGTTAATACACATGTTGGGGTGTTTCCCCAACAAGTATTTATCCATTTTTAATAGCATTTTTAATGCTAATATTTAAAACTTCGCTTTCAAGAATCGCATGCATCCATATGGAAATAATTTAAAAATGATAACAATTGAAAGATTACAATCAAACCCAGTGAGTGCGACGTGCAATCCGCAAGTAATTGGCTAATAATACTTAAAAGATATACTGTTGTTTAACGATATTCGAGTCTAATCAAGTTTATCTACGGTTGGGTTTTTCAAAGCCATTAGCTTCTTTTATTGAGTTTATCTAGACCTATTTATACAAAAAGTATTTTGCCGGGGGTAGATTTTTACGAGCTTTAATTAGACTTTTTTAGTAGTGCAACGATGGCGTAAAAGTTTCATTGTAGTTACAAACATCTGGCTTTATTGTCAAAACTTATGATGTACTTTGTAAATTATTTAGATTATGACATAGAGAGATTAAGTTTTATTTTTGCGTTATAATTTGCCTTGATTTGAGAGATAATAATCAATAAGGTCATCATAATTATTGTGTTTAAAGTATATTTTTATTTGAACTGGAATAGTCACTGCTTTTTGTGGTCAATGCAAACAAATAAAAAACAGGTTTCAAGATTAGGGTTGCATTTTCCGATTTAAATTTAATTTAATTTCTTTTGCGTTTTAAGATTTTGCGGCATTGCATTTCTTTTTTGTAAAAGAATACATTTTATACTGTCAAAATTTTGCTAAAGTTTATTATTTTTGAAATTTTCATATCTTTGGTTAAAAAAAAGCAACGGCTTTAACACTGTCACTATAATGAGCCCTTTGGATGCTTTCTTAATCGAGGTGAAGGGAATAGCGCTACACACAACTTTACCGAATATCTTCTTTTCGAGATTTATAACAGCCAATCTCTACCAACCACATGTTCACTAACCACGCATTTCCCGGCAAAGGGAATACGTATTTAATAAGTTTACCGAATATATTACTAAAAACGTGCTTCAAATTACTTCATACACTGATTAAAGCATCGAAGTGCTGCCAACTTCGTGGAGGTTGGAGTCGATGATCCGCGCAACTCGGGCTCGGCACTAATTTTAATGACTGTTTAATGACTGTTACATTAGAGAAAATCAGCGAAAACCGAAAAAACACGACATTTATGATGGTATATAATCAGAATTAATCGCCACCAGCAAAAACCATTAAGATCAAGCAAGGTAAACTATCTCAAAATGACACATTGCAAGTTTGTTTTCGCAGTTGTTTTACTCTCTAGTGTCACATTAAAAAAAACTTTAATCAAGCGCGTTTCTTTCAGGAAAGTCAAAAATCCAAATAAACTGAAGAAGAAATAGTCTAAGTTGCGAAATATATAGCGAAAAGCCTTTCCGCACGCTAGATAACCACAGGGAAGGAAAGGCAAACAGTTAAGGAACCGAATCAAGAAGAATCAGTTTCCACAAGAAAAGATATGAATTTCACTTAAATTGGAGTTAGATACTTGTTTTATAAAAAATAACAATCATGAGGCTATTTTAGAGCAAATTTTGAGCTATGCTAACATTGTAGCTTGTAGATTGCTAGGGAGTCGTTTCAGCTGCCCGGCACTGCTATCCTTACAGATATTTTGTGCGTGACTATACAACTTAATTTGTGTCCAAGAGACGTAGGCTTCTTCCAAACGAAGCTAATTTCTTAAAAGGTAGTTGACTCACTTCTTGAGGTGATAACTGTACTCCTTCACAGTAGTTGAGCCTTTTGCAGAGTTGAGTTGGGCGTTGGCAGAGTCGACGTTCTGTGGTTTCAGTTGAATTATTGCAAAATCCGCATTGGTCGTCCTCTGTCTATTGCCTTTAGGTGGTATTTTACCGGGCAGTGTATTGTGAGCCGTCTGGCGACAGTTCTAATATCTGCTCTGTTAAAGTCTAAAAGCTTTTCGCCTGTCTTAGTATTTCCCCAGTACAACGACAGTTAGTCTTTTTCCCATGTGTTAAGTTCATTGGTGATGTGGCTCTTCATAAGGCCACATTAGGGCCCTGGACCATATTATGTTGTCCTTCTTTCGCAAGGCAGTCTGCATTTTCGTTGCCCACTATGCCTCTATGGCCAGGAACCCACATTAAAGTTAAAGTTAAAGAAAGAAAGGCAAACATTGACTATTGGAAGAAAATTGAAGGAAAATAAGTAAAAACCCCGGGTAAATATGTGAGGGATACGTCCTAAATAACTAGAGCACTATGAGAAGAAACAACAAGCAATATATGCAGAAATCAACAAGTTTTTGAAGAAAGTAAGCAAGTAGTACTAGTTTTTTACTATTGAAGAGAAACAAAAATGAAAGAACTTACAGTTATTCTCGAATTAATAGATTAATAAGAAATGGCAGCAGTATCGCAAACGAAATCACTTACCCCAACAAGTTAAAGTCATATCAGCCTGAGATTACAAGCGAAATATTCAAACTGAAAGTGTCAAAGGTAGGTTATTAATACAGTTCTTAAAACCAGAACTGCAAGTAAAGATAATTGCTGTAATATAAATAAGCAAAGTTAAACTAATCAACACAATATCTTATTTTAGCTGTTTAATGAAACCTAAGCGAGCCAATAGATTATTCACAAAAATAAATAGTCACAAATTGCTGGAGGACAAGATAAAGAATAGCCACTTACGGCCACAACAGTGTTATTAAAGCTAATACATATTATTTATTAATAATCGTATGTATAATTCATTAATATGAATAAGGTTGTTAATTAATTTAGTATGAAAACATGTAACAGATAGTGGTCAAATAAAGTCAGTTGTTTCACTTTTAATCCTACATCTATTATGCAACTGGAAGTCCACTAAACTTATTGACAACAAATCAAATAAATGAATTTATAACTAATTAACCAAAGAGGTTAACACTCAATAATTCTTCCCACAAAGTCTAGAATCTTTTGTTGCTAAATGCAGCATATAAAATAAAAGTTATAATCTTTCTATAGTGGCAAAATCAGGCTGTTACACTCAAATGAAAATACATGTGAATTATAATTATCGTGTAGACTGTAAATTTATTAAATATTTGACAATAGACATTGTTATTGTTTTTTTCCAAGGTGAGTCATTTATCATTTCTCTCCTCTTCCAAACTAACCCCATCGGTTCCTAGCCAGATACCGACGTGACGTGACGAGCGTAAGGTCGTTCCAATATATTATTATTAATTAAATAAATTATATATTAGTAATTTTAAATAATGTAAATAGTAATCAGTAAGGCCATTTGAATTTGAAACATGCAGTGACACGTTATTTCTTTGCAGCGGAACGCAGCACAAGAAGTGATTTAAGTTAACATGGACGTCGCGCCGCCCGTGTCACTATCCCAGCTTATTTCAATAGCTGTTTTCAAGAATTTCGCAAGATATTTCATGTTCTTATACAACTTTAATAGCGTATGAAAATGCCGTATAAATGTTGTGTGTCTTTTGTAAAAGCAATTACAGACAGTCCAACAGTTGAAGTGTTTCGTTTGTTTAAAAACGAACACTTATGCAAAAATGTTAAGTGGAATTCCCTGTGAAAATTTGGTTTCGAGTTGCAATGACTGAATATGTGATTTTGTGAACGTCATTTGGCTTGACCTTTTCCGGGAACATATTTTAGAAGATAAATTACTTGACTTTACTAAAAATGTTTACTTAGTTAGACAGGCTGAAATCGGATTTTTTTTCTGACATATTAACAACAAACCCTGCATTAAATTACACTGTTGAATGTATTAGATATTGTGTCAAAGAAGTATACTTAAATTATATTTTACTGGGAAAATTACAAACCAACTTTTTAGAAAATCGATTTGGAAGGCACATATAATTAGTTGAAGGGTCATTACCGTCTCTCGTTTGGGCAATCTTACGAGTCCAAAAGACACTAAGTATTCAATCAACACAACTGGTTTTATAGAGTTGTCGAGCATAATAAAAGGTAATATCATTCTCATAATATATAATCACAATAAATAATAATACTTAGTCATATATAATTTTTTGTCAGAAACACTTTAGAGATCTGAAGATCATCTTTTTAAAATTTTTCTCAAAGGTTTTAAATATGAATATGGTAAAACTACCGTCATGATTTGTTTCTTCAACTTTTTTATATAATACGTGGGATCCAAAAAAATATGGTTCACTGTTCAGCAACATTCTGTAATTTGGACAGTCCTTGATAAAGCATCTTTAATTTCAACGTGGTGTGTTGAAAGAGTATCTATATTTTCTCCTTTCCACTTTGTTACATTTTAATTTAGTATGAAAACATGTAACAAATAGTGGTCAAGTAAAGTCAGTTATTTCACCTTTAATCCTACATCTTTTATGCTAGTTCGTCAAGCTAACTATAATACTACTAGGATACTATTATTATATTTGATTATTCTTATAATTTAATTTATATTGTGGTAAATGACAACATTGTCGCTCCGATTGATTAACTGTCTGATTATAATAATTTTATATAACGGTATTTAATAAACTGAATCGTTAAGGTTTATTTATATACAACTGCGACATGTATACCATGGTAGACGCGCACAAGGTTTAGTAGTAATAAATATTATCCTGATGACTTTTATTACTAGTATAATGAGACAATAGATACCTTATGTATATTGTTTTTTTTAATTTGTTGCAATTGGTTTTTGATCTTTAGTAATAGTTTGGTATGTTATATTGTTACTTCCGATATAGCGAAATGTGCAAACAATTGTTCGACCATTCTTTAATCTGGTTCACTTCTATTATAATTTAATTTAATTAAAATTACAGTCTGTATGTATACGCAACTGATCTAGTTCTATATTTTGAGCATTTGCTTTCAATTGAGCTCTTTTACATTTTGAGGAAGCAGTTTACAAATTGAAAATTTACTGGTCAATACAGATATAATCAGAAACTTGAATTACAATGTTATGTTGTGCAAAAATTATAAATAACTACTGTTACTCAATATATCCTTCTCTTTACTTTAAAATATGAAATTCAACAGAAAATAATGAAATGACGTTCAAATTCAGTGGCTCGGTAAAATTTATATAAAAGGTAACTTTAATTTGACAATAAATAGAGAAATAGAGGTACAACTTCTAACAATGAGTCTTATGACTCAAAATAAGTAAGTACTATGACTTTACTTAGGCCCTTGGCACATAAACAAAAACTAAGCGCATTTGCGCCTCAATTCAATTAAAGATAAAGATAATATAATAATAATTTAGATAAAAGATAAAACCAGATATATATATGTGAGATAAATGCAAAATAATGTCGGTACATCAGGATTGAGACTAGACAGGGCGAATGCTAATAATTATATGCTTGATGTAATAAACAAATTGAAAATTTAATTAAATAGACCTGAAAAGAAAAAATATTAAAACCAGCAATACTATGAGGGAAAATTCAGAGAAATTCTACTGAAAATTCAATTTACTATCTTTGCAGGAATATATAGAACTTACTCCGAGAATTAACCCAGTAAATACTGTTCAATTTGAATGAAAATACGTTGATCACTGAACGATAAAATAGTTACGGTCTCCCTAAATTTGGACTAAGCCTCTTTCAAATTACATGAATTTGATTAATGAGAGACGCAAATATTCACCAATAAATCGGTAATATTTCCCAAAAGGTCACAACAATAATTAAAAAGTATTAAGCTAATTAAAGGTGGAATATAAAATGGTAAATTCTTGTTTTAGTCAAATAACACTAAGCGAACCATAAACAAATATTAATTTTATTATGTATTTAAAAATTAAAGAATTACTTAAATATATTGCAAGATGAATTAAATATTTCAAGATTAAAAAGTCAGCACTCACCCGTCAACGTCTCAACACAAGATAAAACATCTCGTATTCAAAATGCAAGACGTTGGACAAAATTATGTTTGCCGATGTTTTATTGGCTAATTTATAACATGTGATTAACACTATAAACCACGTAGCGTCAAGTAATAAAAATATCCAATATTAAATATAGTAATCTATAGTAAAATTAATTCATTAATTGTAGGTACAAAATACCGTATTAGCGCTCCTAAAATCGTTATTCGCACGAAATAAACCCATTCGTGAATAGATGTCACTGGCGACTTACATATTAAATCTCGGGAATCATTTGCAATTGAATTGAAATTTTAGTGTAGCGGAATTATCACAAATGATGCGGTAAATGTGATTTTGCATTGGACTAATGAGAAAAGTTGTCAGGCTGTATATTATTTGAGAGTTAACTGCTACATTGATGAGATGTTGGTCGCTTTTCGGGAAGAGGCAGGTTCTAACTGCCCAGCAAGCCATGCAAATACGGCATTAAAATAATATGCATGACAAATGCCCATACCCAGTACTATTTTAATGGCTATATATACATATACTGGCAAAGACTCTGATGGATTTGGTTTGGAAGAAAATTTAAGAAAACTTGCCAAACTAACACAATCTGTGTTGAGATTAGTTAAGCCATTGGAAGGAATAAATCAAAACATTACTGCTAATAAGTGGTTGACTTACTTAAAAGTTGTTATGTAGTTAAAGAACCGTGAATTCATGTACGTTGGAAAAATGAGGGAAATGAAAAGAAAATTCCACTAGAGCTTTTCCCAAAAGGAAGCAGCAAAGTTGATGAGGGGGGGACTTACTATAATTCTACGACGAGTGGAGTAGATGCTATTGATGAAAAATGCAACAAATACTCTACAAGCCGTCGCACAAAAAGGCTTCATTTGGTAATATATTTTGGTAATTTTGGACATAATTAGAGTAATTGCCCATATTGTTCATCAGAGTTTTAAGACTAATGACACCCTTGAAGAAAAAGCAGATTTTATAAAAATACTTGCTGTTGAGCCAGTTAAGCCGCATTTAAAAAGAAGATCTGCTAATCCAAGCATCGCTCGAGAGCTACGGTCTCAATATGTAGGATTTTAAACATTACCGAAGACCATCTGAAACCAGTCGACAATGTAAAAGAAAAATCTGTTGCACTTGTTGCATATGTACTAAGCCCATTTGTGTCTAATGCATACCACAGCTCTATATGAACTGTAGGTGTAATTTGTACGCTAAGTAACACGATTAGTTAATTGCTCAACAACCGATCCATATGCCTAGTTCACTCAGCCATTTTAATATTTATAGGATTGGGTCATAGAGTTGATGACACTTTGGCGAAGGCGCCACTAAATTTTTTAACTAGAAATGTATCAATCACTTTTGAGCATTGAAATAAGGGTAGTAAAGTTTTAAAAAATTCGCTACATAGGAATATCGTGAAATCTAAAAATAAAATGTTTGAACTCAACTTCAACAACAGGATCTCAGCTAAACTATTTATTTAAATAATAAATACTTTCACAGACATAACCGCATAAAGGACAATTAATTAGATCCCAATTTAAGTTGAGGTTATGGTGTTGCACCTAAAATAGTGAGAAGATCCTCTGAAATAATTATCATCCGAATTATCAGATTATTAATTCTTAATTTTAAGTCCTATATCATTAATATTGCCCAACTCCTATTTTTGAAATAGTTTTAACTAAATTCTGAGCCCTTAAAGTTCTAACTAAACACAGTGAATCACAAAACCCCGTAAATAATAATTACTTTACTAAACAATATATGGTCGGTGAATATCTACAGGGGAAATCGAAGTGAGCTCAATTCGGTGACCTGCATTAAGGCAAAAATCTAAAGTTGCAGTTAGGTGAGACGGTTTACTGCCGTGAGGCTTACAGAAAGTTATCGTAATAGTGTAGCGTTGAAGTAGGTAGACGCAAGACAATAATAAACATTAGCAAGAAATTCGCTAACCGAGATAATATCAGATATGATAAAGAAGAAAATAAGTATTCCTAAACCAAATTACGGCAAGAAACAGTAATAGGTACGATACAAGATAATAGATGGTATAAAGTCACTTAACGGGAAGTACAATAAAACAAATACGGTAAGTAATTATGTGACTTATAGTAAGGGCGTAGCATTTAGGTAAATGTACGATATACAATAATAGTTAAGTCAAATAAGTACGGTCATATTAACTAGGCATCCGATAACCAAGATAATAAGAGACACGTCATTGAATAAAGTCCATATCAATCAATTAAATAACGATAATAAACGTTAATAGAGAAAATAAAAGGTAATTATCTACCAAAAGCTACTTAACGGCAAGTGGAAAAAGTTAAGTTAGGTAATTATAGGGCCTATTTGTATTCTGTAAATCCTACGGACCTGGAATCCATTGATGGAGGTTGATAGCTAGTCCTCAACTCCCACAAATTCTTGGCTGGCCACAATAAGGTATTTGGCGCTTCCTGCGAAGCTACATTTCACACTACGTGGTCAGCATCACTTCGGCAAAAGGCGTCTGAACGAAACCGGAAAAACACTCTAGGCTAGTGAAAAATCAGACCAAGGAAGGAAGTTCAGCCATGTTGAAGGATGCTTAGCCCCGATCAAGAACCCTTTTTTTAGGAAGGGCATATTTGCCAATCGCCGATTTAACTCAAGACAAATTAATGCAGAAAATGGATCTGATAATCAAAAACAATGGCGATAATTTGGCGATACTGATACTCATCTTTGTTCTCCTTCCGTACGCATTCAGTGTATCTTAGAAGTCCGTCAAGAGAACGCTCGAATACGCGGGGCGTCTATGAACCTTTCGGGATTGTTTTTGTCGATAATGTTTAGGTTGAAGGTCACCAGAATATCGACAACATAAATTTACTAGTTACAGGGATGAAACTGTATTACCAGATTTGGTAGCATATAATATAACGCTACAGTTTTTATGGCAAGAGATTTTTATGAAGATAGCTTTGTTTGATTTTCAAGTCTATACGAAACATCTTGTTCCGTTTTAGGAAATTTATTTTTTGTTTAATATTTAATGTTATATAGCTTACAAAATTTGTAAAACAAAATGTTGTGACCATGAAAATAAAATTGTGTCAAAATATGCTGTTCTTAATGGTATGCGTTCGAATTTTATTAACACCATCCAACATTTATTATTAATAATAAAACAATATAAAAAATATGCAAACACATCTTTTTTTATGGTATTTATATATTCTAGTCATCATGACCGCATCACATACGCACCGTCATTAAACTGGCCCTACAATAATTAAGGTTTAATTCAGTAACTCGTTTTAACGCATATCACAATATTCAAATAGCAAAAAATGAATCGCCATTATATTTAAAATATGTAAGTTACAAATAAGTCGTTATATTATGACGTTCTTGCTTGGACTACTTTATATGCCATCTGATCAAAGCTGTTTCCGCTAGTTAACCGTTTAATTGCTAGCCTTTTCCGTCTCTTTTTCCAGTTATGGTAATTCTGTGTTCGACCCCTAAATAGCTGATTCAGAAACCAAGGAAATAGCTCGATCTATCTAATAATGTTTCCGGGGGTTAATCATATTTCCTTATTACCATTTAGATTGCATTTCCTATTTAAATATTTTAATCGACGCTTTAATTACCACGAGGTGTCTCAACCTAAAAGGATTTCATAATTCAGTTAATAAACAAGTCATTTTTGCCTTTCAGAATCGAAAAATGCGATCTGAATGTTTTGGAATACATTTTCTAATACTGCAAAGTGTAGGAAAAAAGAAATCTCTAATGGCATTTTTATACTCCTTTACAACATCTTTAAAAGTAAGAGCAACATGTATTTACATAACATTAAATTTCTTAAATAGAAAAGAATGTTTTAATCTTCTGAGTCTTTCTCAACCATTATTTGCCCACTATTGGACGTAGATCCCTTCCATATCTTTCCACTCTCTCAAGTGTTTTGCTACCCTCATCCGCATTTAAAGATCCTTTACACAAATAGTGCACT
>JAEQML010064654.1:0-21839 GCA_016904865.1 Pissodes strobi | reverse complement strand
ATATATGCAGAATGAACATATTGCAGGAAGTATTAACGTAATTTGTTTTACTCGCAAATTTACAATTATTCATACATTGTTTTATCGATTTACTATCAACAATCAATAGAAAATCCATATCTGCACATTTTAGCACATTATCTTCTTAATATATTTATGTTAGACTTTACATAGGGTTTTTAGGATCCTTTTTATTTGGCCACATTTACGAACCATCGACGTTGAACTTCAGGTATAACAGGGGTCACGAACTGTGTTCTTGCAAAACAAACGGAATATACACGTAGTGGGGCATATACCTTTATACCCTCTGTGTACAACAGTGGCGTCGTTTATTATTATAAATTACTTTGTGACTTTTTAGTTACCATTGTATGGAATCTAGTAACGAGTAGTAGTTTTAGTGGTCTATACAAAATGCAGAGCACTTTTATGTTCTGCCTTATATTTTAGATACCGACTTATATAATGTCATAATATTATTTTATGTACAGTATGTCTTTTTTACAAATTTTTGTTTGTAAATAAGCAGTTTGTAAATAAGCAGCTACGCTGCAAAACAAATAGCAAAGCCAAAAAATTGCTAATGGGGTATGTCCATACTAATTTAGCTATACTTTATTTACAACTTATAATATCATTTTAATGATAACTTCGTTATTTTTAAAGATAGACAGCTAATATTTTTATCGACTTGTAGGTTGTTTTTATTAGTTATGAAAATATTATATCCCATAAGCAAAGGCTAATATAAAGTTATATTTTTTAAAATGGAACTCCATGTAATTATTGCATTTTTGGATTCTACTTAAAATTCTAAGCATATTTTATGTAGAGTAGAGTAAAGTTAGCAGTTTCACAGCTATAAAGAGTTGAAAATCGGTACGTTGGCTACTCTTTACCTTGGTAGCAAGAAGAGATGGAATAAAATGAATTTCACATTCCTATCTTAACTTTTCAGTAGCTATCTGACGGTACTAATTGGTAGGCGGTACCATGGTACCAAATCTGGCACCTCGGTAGGTACCATCAGTTAGCACCATCAGATAACTCTTGAAAAGTTAAGATAGGAACGTGAAATTCATTTCATTCCATTTTTAATGGCCTTCTTGCTACCAAGGTGAAAATTAGGCAAAGTATCGATTTTCAATCGTTTATAGCTGTGAAACTCTAGAGTTATAACATCATACATAACATATGCTTAGAATTTTAAGTAGAATTCAAAAATGCAATAATATACAGGGCGTTCTATTTAAAAAATGTAACTTTATATTGGCGTTTGCTTATAGGCCACTCCTCGGGCAAACCTGTAAAATATTTTCATTACTAATAAAATAATTAAGATGATTACCTACAAGTCAATAAGAAAATATCTCTCTATCTTTAAAAATAACCAAGTTAAGGGGTTGTTAATGAATAATTCTGTACTATACCTACTACAGCTAACAAATTGAATATTTATTTTTAACTCTTTTAAGTACACCTGGCTCCATATCGATTTCCGGATGCATCTTTTTTCTTTCTCTCAATATTTTTCTTTTCATGAAATTAACAAATAAAGTCTGTTATGCAAAAAGCTACCAACCCTCATTATATGGAAAGATAATCGGGTATTCTGGTCAATAATTTATACTTCTGTATTCTGCAAAAACCTTCCAACGCAATGTCGACTCTAGACCTAGAAAATTTCCATGCGTAAAAATCTGTAAATAAAAATATGTACTCTTCAGTTTAGCTTAAACCTTCCAACCTACTTGGTTAACTGACCAGATTATAGAATTTAAATCCCACGGTCTGCATTAGCCATCCAAGTAGTCAAGTACATAATAATTATATTCACTACATTTTAAAACTAGATTTACCTACGATCATTTTGTATATTTTACAATAGTTCCTGGGATATTATTTATATAAAATTTAATTTAGTCTAATCCTTAGGGTAGATGCACCTAGTTAAATATAATTCTCAGAGAAGATACACTGTGGGTTATTGTGGGTCGGTAGGTTCTTGCAGATTGACAAATAAGGCAAATATTACAAATTCTTATGTACCAGAATAGTAATAAATATTAATAATTTATTATTTAACTCATCTTGTATATTTTATAATAGTTTCTGGAATATTATTCAATTAAAATTTAATTTAGTCTGATCCTTAGAGTAGAGATGCAACTAGTTAAATTCTTACATAAGATACATTGTGGGTTAGATTGTGGGTTACCTATGGATATATTGTTGGTTGGTAGGTTTTTGCAAATATTACAAATTGGTATGTACCAGATCAGTAATAAATAATTATTTAACTTGAAATGATTTTAATACAAAGTGGGGTGTTTTTTCAACATTGCCTCTTGATTTATCCGATGTTTGCATAAAAAAATCGGTTGTTGCAGAAGAATCGCAGGCTAATAATAGTGGGATAGTTAAAAATTTTGGACAAAACAGAACCTGAAGTGGTTAAGCAATGGACAAATAATAATGCACTAAATTTATTGGAACATGCAATTAATGACACTGATGATGTTTAACAAGAAACTACCATGACAGATTCTAAGCAAACTTAAGAACCTGCAAGAAATGATGCATCTTATATCGGCAGATGCTCTGCCCTTTTATACCAACTTAAAATCTGGCAAAAATATTGTTGAAGATGTAGATGGATTCGACGTGGAGGTGCTAGATTTTAATGTTGATACAGTGTAGATGCTTAAGTTAACCGAATTTTGTATTTTCCTTTCATTATTCTTAAATATAAAAATTTGTTGTTACTTGTTTTCGCTTTTTGTTATTTTGCAAAATCCTACCAAGCCACAAAATTTTTCTTATTTTTGAAAAATTAAAAATAAAAACGTGTCATGCTGTATAGTAAGAGGATACTTGTACTATTGCTACAAATACTTTGTACTCAAGTTTGTATGCTATTGATACAGAATAATTTATGATTTAAAAACAATTTCAAACACGGATATCTCCCAATTATTGATTTGTGGCTTGGAAGCTTTTTGCATAACATGGCCCAAACATAAAATGATCGGAAAATACCTGTGAAGATGTGAAGATGAGACTAACCTATAATAGATAACCTATCAAAAATAAAATAGTACGGCGGTTGGTCAAACCAACCTTGCATTTTTGAGTAGAACATTGCTAATTGTCACAGTGATAGCATATACCCATACCTCACTTTTAAGAAGTGGAACCAAGTTTGTAACCACGGGAGAGCAGCGATATGGCGGATTGTATACCTGCCAGGGTCAAAATTGAGAAAATCGCTAAACGACCACACCCGACTGTTACTATAGGTGAATATCACTCACAAATATTACGGGAGTTGTTTTGGAAAGTAACTGGACCATGTGCCAGCCGCGTGGTGGCAGGTTGCCTACCCTCTAGGCGCAGAAACCAATGAAATCGATTTTGTAGTGTAAAGCTAGGGATTTTTGTAAGTCACTCTATTTCTACAGACAAAATATAAGTAAATCAGCTCCCCATGGACCCATACACTCTTTTTAAAAAGGGAAAAAGTTTTTAAATCGGTATGCTCGTAAATATATTAATCTCAAAACAGTTACCTGAGTTGTGAGATGGACAGAAAATTATAGGATTAAGAAAAGCGATATTTAATGCAAACAGACAGCTTAACAACCTTATTTAAAGCGTTTAGTATTAATTCCATGGCGTTATTAATGGATAATATTATTCATTCTACTAGACGTAATCACAGAATGTAATAATACAAAATCTATTACGTCACAAATTTGAGTCATAAATATCAGACTTTGGCACTTGTTTGACATTAATTAAGGTCCTTATGGCACGGGCAGCTACGAAACTCATAGCAAAGTACTTTAGATTTAGCGCAGTTGCATTTCCCATTACATGACACAAGCGTTTCTTTACAAGCCTCTTGTGCTGTATAGGCTTAGTTCTATAGAGCAACCTCCATCCTTCCGGGCCGGCTTTCCAGCCGCACACTGACGGTGATTTCAGGTTCCGGTCCTTCAGGATTGGGGAAACCGCTTGTCTGGCCTTTTGCGCCTCGTAAGAAGCTCTCAAACTTGGGAGATCTAGGAAATCTTCGCTCGGAGGAATGCTGTCTAGGGGCTTTCCTTTATTGAAGAACGCCCGACGGCATTTCGTGAGGCTTTCGTACTGCTTAACACTGTAAATTGCATTAAAAAAAAAGAATAGAGCTGAATTGTGGTAAAGCCGAGATGATACGTTTATTAGTATCTGTAGATATGGATACTCACAGGTCGTACATAATCATGACGAATCGCCGTATACCAGGCTTTGCATCTTCTACCTCTCCTTGCATCAGCATCTCTAGGAAAGGAGTGATTTCAGGGTGCAGCTTTAAGACGATCAGGGCTGTCTTCTTTTTAATCTTGTAGAATCTGTGGGAGCATGGAATGCTGGAAGTACAGCAGATAATGCTGCTGTTAAGAAATAATTAGTTAAATGATGTTTTTTTAATCGAAGTTATTTTTATTAATTTTAGTGTTATAATTACCTAATTCAGATGAGATTTCGTGAATAGTTAGATACTTATATTGCTTTCTAGTCCTTAAGTGAATCCATAACTCCTCAAGCTCTTGTAGTTTTGCCCAGCATGATACAGCTAACACAACCACATCTGTATCTGATGTTCTAATCAGAACCTTTCTGTATCCATATTTTAGCATGTGAGCCAGATGCACAAACATGCGAGAGTGGGCTTCTTCATAGTTACATGGAGTAAGAAGAGTCATATCAACATATGCATGGTTTGACGTTATGGAGTTGTCAGATGTAGACATAAGAATGGACTCATTCTTTGATGTGTAAGTAGACATGCTCCTAGCCAGAATACGATACTGATCGGTTTTGTTTTCGGAATTTCAAATTAAGCTCATCCAGTTAGCTGTCATTTTGGTGTCCATCTCCTTCTGTAACTGGGGACCGATTCCTCTTTTCTCGTCTTCAGGTTTTTCTTAAGTTACCTGTTTGTTAAAAAATACTTATGTTAAATCAAGCAACGTGTCTTATATGTATTAAAGGTTTGGAATTTAAAGTACTTACAAATTCCAAACTATATCTAATCGGGAAACCGTAGAACATTCCCTCCTTTGAATTAATGGAAAGAAATATTATTGGCAAAGTCAGAGAAATTTAGACAAAAGAAGCCATCCAAAATCTTGGCTTGGACATTTTGCTGCAGACGTAGGCGAGCAAGCGAGACATTGATTCAAAAGTTCTGACTTAGCTGTAGACCTTATATAGCCATTTGTGCTTGAGAATGCTGGTGAAAATTCGTGGCTGAAGAACACGTCGAAATTACCGCTTGGTACTGATTGCAACGTACAATCTACTGAACAGATCATTTGTAGTTTTTAATGCTATAATTTGGCTCTTTGCTCTATTTTTGTCCTTTGGAACTGGAGAATCGCCAAAAATGACTAGCTTATTTCGTTTAATTGGCTCATGGATTGAGACAGTTCCTTGCTCAAGTCTCTCAATCACAAATTTTAAGCACTGGTCTCACCCTAGAGTTTACATAGTCATCACAGCCTGCTTAGAGCTTTCAGAGCAACACTTTATTCAAATGTCCGATTATTCAAATTGAATAAATTGTCGGTTTCCTCGGCAAAAGAAGTTCCTAGTAACACGAAAGTACGTTAAAATAATGATAAATACATCGATTATTATGTAAGCAACCTGTCACCTCGCAGATGGCAGTTAAGTTCCAGAATACCTCCCGTATTATTTGTGAGTGATATTCATCCATAGAAAGGGTCGGGTGTGTTCGTTTAGCGGTGTTCTCAAATTTGCGCCTGGCAGGTTTTCAACCCGCTATACCGCTTCTCTCTCGTGATTGCAAACTTGGATCCACTTCTTAAAAGTGAGGTATGGGTATGCACTACCACTGTGCCAAATCTCAATGCTCTACTCAAAAATGCAAGGTGGGTCCCAATATCGCTGACTAACCGCCGTACTAAAAGAAAATAGTCGTAATTGAATAGAACGATTATAATTTTACAATAAAAATTATGAATAGAAAATCAGAAAATATACAGATGCACCTAAGGGTCGAACTGCAGCCAGTTTTATAGAAACGAGATGTTGCTCTCGAACATGAACTGCAACAAATCTTTGGACTTGGGTTGCTCATGAATTTACAGCAAAATACAGTTCAAATGCTTTTTCCACGAGCGGAGATATAGGTTTTCGGTTCGCTTTTGAGATAATTTAGCCACAAAATATAACAATAGTTACGAATATATGATTATTAAATGGCTATACATACTATACAAACGAATTTTTAAGAGACTGAGAATAAATTGCCCTAACTGCAGATAATAAATGCGGTCAACATGTATTGCCTCTAAGGGGATCTATAAAGACATTTTATAAAATTTTAGGCTAATTTAGAGGTTTGCATGTCAACTATATATTAATTTAAATCCAAATTTTATAAAATACTCATTTATTTTTTACCTCGAATTCCAAAGCCATAACCAGTTTGGGTGTTTTTTTTTGCGTCAGAAATTAACGAACTTACAATTTCAGATCAATTGATCGATGCTGACCCTAATAATTGGAGGCATCAAAAATGTATATATTTTGTTCCGCGCAAATACGAAATTCACATAAGATTTAAATTCGCCTGGTGACATGCTCATTCAAGAAAAAAATACACTGCTATTTCAAATGATTCCATAGTGCCCTCTGCTTTCCCAAAACTACATTCCAGTGCAACTTTATTGAAAAGCAGGGTACAATTAATAATTGTCCCTGTTTTAACTACGGTCTAAGTGTGCATACAGTCAAATAATTTGGAAGGCCTAGTTTAGAATGTTGAATTTCTTAAGAAAATATGCCATACGAATGATAAATGTTCTATAAAAACATCTAATGTGAATCTTGTGCTGAATAGCCCTAAATAAATAAGCCACACTTTCATAAAAACTGTTTTTTAATTACGTTGACTTGTTAACACTTGCAGTTACAAAATTATTGTAAAAATTTCGGCAGTACGGAAATACGATATAACAGTTAGTTCTGATTAAAAATCGTTCTTCATGGTTTTACAGAAACAACTTTTTTAACGAACAAGAATTCACAAAAACTAACCTAAACTACATAACTTAATGCTTATTGCATACCGTTACCTTTGGAAGTCTATCGGGTTTAAACGAGTCATCTGTAAATGTTGTTTATCTTGCTAATAATGTAAAGGGTGTCAAATGTTCATAGGTTCTCTGGAGGTTTCCCATTACGAAGGTTGTACGTAGAAGACATAGCATTTCAACATGCGAATCTTCAGATTCAGGCTAAGATCGATTTTTTTTTAAATTTCCTTATTCTTATAAAATTTCTTCTCGCCTGTTCGATTATTGATCTTATTTTTTTTTTCTTGAATCATACTGTTGTTGATAATCCAGATATTTCAACGAAAATATTTGCTCGATCATATTTTGATTAACTATTATATTCGCATGTCTTGTAGAATTTGAGAAGACAAGTAATTTAATCTAGATGATATAGATAGGAGGCCATACCTTTCACATGCTTTATTAAGTGTTACAGATCCTGGAGGTTATCCGATATAACAGTGGTTTCATGGAGGTATCTAAGATTATTGATTACTTCACCATTTTGATATATTGATTCAGATGTCAGTTGCACTTAAAGCTTCTTTAAACATAGCTTCCGAATATATGTTGGGGAAAAGTACAAATTCCGAGAATGTTTGTTATATCTTGACTTCTACTGTTTGGTGCCAATAAAATTATGTGATGATGCGCAGGGGCAATTCCCATAGGCCCTAAAACTTTAATCAACTTTTGGTGGTTGAACCAGTCAAAGCCCTTCCGATAACCAATGAAGGACACATAGACATCGACATTGTTGCTTATATTTCTAATAATAATGCATAGGGTATCAAATATGTGTATGTATCCTGAGGTAGCTCCATTATGAGTAAAGATAGGAGGATGCGGTTTTCACATTACTAATCTAACTTTCCGAATAATGAAAAGTTTTGGACAAAATGTGTTTTTGAAAAAAATTTAAGCATCCTGTATTTCAGTTGTCTTTGAAGATATCGGAAAGTTAAAAACCAATTCTTATGCAGTTCTATACGTAAAATTCGGTATGATAGTAGGATTTTTCCAAACAATCCAGTTTGCCAAACTTGTATTTTATTAATTCGGACACTTTATTTTTTAATAGTTTTTCAGAATGCTAATTTTTTATAAGTTCAAAATCGTAAAAACTAGTTTTTAAAGCTGATTTGTAAATCGATCAAAAGATTTCACTGTGTTACATGTAACATTTTCCTTTAATTTCTCTTGTTATGAAGCGATATAAGAATAAATGCGACACCTTGGTTTTTTTAGACGTTACTGTCAACTTGGTGCTGTTTTTTATTTTTCTACCTATGGAAAATACTCTGCTTAATGCAACAAGTGCAAAGTGTAATTAAAACGATACATAATAAATTATTAATGCTAAGCCATTGGAAGTCTTAATAGGTTATAACATGAGATTTTCGTATCAGTAATGAGATTCAAAAAGATTTACACAGATTCAATTTCAAAGAATTGCCAGACAAAATTTTTGACTATATTACAGAAGGTCAGAAAAGCAGAAGGATCAGTACAGCAAAACAAGCCAGGAAGACCAAGGGATCTTTAACACGAAGACATTAACGGATCTCTGAAACGAAAGGATCGAGGATCTTAAATGCGAAAAGATTAACGAATCTTTCACACGTTTGTTTATGTTAGTAATAAGCTTAGGTAGAACGAATATGATGAAAGGCAATCTGATGAAACAGATCGAACGATACGTTTTTTTAAATATAACAGCCCTTAAATATAATCTTATTTATTTAGATTTTATAATATTATTACAAATTATCCACGAAAAGGTTTAATATTTACACCAGCGCCTTGCCCAATTTTTCGAACAATTTGCCATTTTTATTAAGCGTGTCTATGAGGGTACTCTTTAAAAGTAGTCAATTAGTTACTTCTGCTCTTGATATATTACAATCCAGTCATATTAAAATAACATTTTAAGTAAATAATGTAGCTAAATTAGTATTAATATATCCGATTGCTAAAATTTTTCTTCACCGGTATTTATTTACTCACCAATTATTGACTATATAAGTTCATTGAAATGTTGAGATATGTTAAAACTGATTCTACGCTTTTATCTGAAACTTAAATTGTTTTAACCCAAACTAACTCAAATAAAAATGCATTTTTTTGGTATTAGTTAAATGCAGATTTTAACATAACACAAAATACATTTTCTATATATCCATTGGACACCTCCACTAATTACAAAGAATAAAATTGCCACATACATACGACTGAGAACAGGGTCGTTCTTAATACCCCTGCCGCCTTTGTGCAAGCGTAAAATGCCGCCCCTATATTTTAAAGAAGCCAAGTTTTTTTAACAAAAATATTTTATTAAATAATCACTAATAGTTAACATGCAGCATCGTAAAAACAAAATATAAACGTTTATAATAATTTTAATCAGAAAATATGTAAATAAATAAAAACTTACTACTAATAATATTTATAATAAAAAATATAAAAGTAAAACAAACGAAAAACAAAATACATACACAACAAAACCTTTGCACTTTATCTAAGCATGAACCAAATTGCAGTTTGCAGTACGAAAAAACTCCAAAATTAGTTTTTACTACATAAATATTTATCTGGCTTTTATTGTTGCGTACTCGTCAATAAGATGCGAGTAACCTAAATTTTCACAGGTATAATTTTCAATTGCTAGTATACTCAAGTTTTTGAGCGGTTCCTGTGATCTTAGATAATTTTTATTATTTTTTATTTGGGAAATGAAGGCTCTCCAGATGAAACTGTTATTGGCAAAGTTAAAAATATTCGAAAAGTTACAACTAATGTGCGAAATATTTCAACTTGGTGACGATGTTGACGGAATTGGTTCAATTTTTAAGAGTTGTTCCAGACATTTGCCTAATTTTCTTCTTTTTGTAATTTATTTTTTTGGTATTGTTCTCCAGAAAACCGTTTTGTCTTTCTTTCGGACATCTGAAAATAAAGAAACTCTACTTATTAATAGAATTTATTAGCGTCGTTCATGTGAATGAAAAAAATTAAAATAAAAATTAATAACATATACCTATAAAAATATCAACTATCACTTATACTGTAAGTACTGAATAAGCTTAGGCGAATACCAACGAAAAATTATACGTATTAGAACGTACAGGGTTTTCATATATATTTTGACACAAACTTACAGAGTTTATTAATAGAGATAGGCAAAAACTTTTTATATAAAACTTGCATGGTTTTTTCTCTAATATTTTTTTAAACATATCAATAAAAACAAATGAGCATCGCAAAGTTAAGAAAAATTAACGTCTTCACTTTTTTAAAAGAAACACCCTGTATATTACTCCATTTTTGGACTCTCTAGAGAAATATAAACACATTTTGTGTATAATATCCTATACCTATCTTTAGCTGTTTACGAAATATTGACAGTTGAAAGTCGGTCATTTTGGCACTTTAACAGGCTCTAAAATCTAAACTGCACTAGATCAAAGAAAACGACTTGCACATTCCTGTCTTAGGTTTTCAAAAACTATCGAATTACAGTAACTTTGAATTTAACCCGGGGCTAAATTAGCCGGAACTTATAAAACTCCGATTAAATTCAAAGTTACTGTCATTCGATAGCTTATGAAAACTTAAGATAGGAATGTGCAAACTGTTTTCTGTGATCTAACGTCTCGTTTTTCGTAAATTATTTTCGTGCACTTTAGATTTTGTGAAAATGACCGACTTTCAACTGTCAACATTTCGTAAACAGCTAAAGATAGGTATAGGATATTCTACACGAAATGTGTTTAGATTTCTCTAGAGAGTTCAAAAATGTAGTAATATACAGGCTGTTCCATTTAAAAAATGTGAAGTTGCTCATTTTTTTTTAACTTTACGATGCTCATTTCTTTTTACTGATATGGGCAAAAGATAATAGAGAAAAACCATACAACTTTTATATAAAACGTTTTTGCCGTTTATTAAACTCTGTAGGTGGCGTCAAAATATAAATGAAAACCCGTACGTCTCTTATACGATACCTCCTAATCCTACTATTTTCATTTTGAAATGTGTATTTTATCTCAGTCCTAAAATTTCTAAGAGACACATTTTTCAAAGTGTATTATAATAATATAATATCAGCATCTGGTTATTAAATATATTAAAAAATACTTACCTTTTATCTTTCGACAATGAAAATAATGTGTTAATCACTCAATCGTAGAAAATACATAAAAACAATTAACACTTCTCTACTCACAGTTTATTACGCTTTTACTATTTTACAAGTAAGAATGAGTTAACTGAACAGGTAAAAAATTGTAAATGTATTTTACTTCTTCTACGGGCGGCCTGCGGCCGCCCCTAGTCTTTGCCGCCTTTGTGCCCGCACAACGTGCACACCTCTAAGAACGGCTCTGACTGAGAATATATTTCACCTCATTTCTCCGAATAATTAGGACGCCCATGTAGATATATGGCTGGAATGGAGTTATCACAAAGTACATACATAACCTAACTCTTGTTTTTTTTTTCCGGCTAGCTGTGAAACAGCGTGGTTTGTGAGGAAAGCGGTGCACACAGAAAATCACTTACTAACCCATCTTTTGTTAGTAAAAACCATTATTTTCTTTAATTTAGGTGAATATTAGTTTTGTATCAAATAATCTCACCAATTGGCCGTATTTAATGGATAAAACAGCTGGGGGGACCCTGCAGTCCCCCCATACAGAATCAATTCGTAAAAACAAAATAAATATAAACCTAACAGTATTTACGGTCACAGTTCATGGGAAAAATGATAATAACATTGACAATTATCACCCAATGGCTATAGCCAGAGATTTATTTAGCGCAGACATCTTGCACAAAAAAGGTCCACTTCGAAAGGGTAGGAACAGAGTAACTATTGAATTCGATTCACCAGAAGCCGCGAATTCTTTCCTAAATAATAAATTTCTTTTGAATAAGGTCTATACGAAATATTTATTCCTAATGTTAATGTTTCCTGCAGAGGGATAGTTAGAGGTATATGCAAGCAATTATCTATAGAGGATATTAAACAAAACAGTGAATGCGCAGTTGCAGGCATATAGTTTAAGTCATCTGTCCACAGCTCAAAAATGCCCAGAATTAGGCAAAATCAAATTAGATTTTATATGTCTCAATTCAATTACTTTTTATGAAGCTGAACAGATGGTTTTTAAAATTAAAAAACTAGCTCGCATAACAGACACAAGGGAGTTCCCAGAATTAAGTCCTAACAATGGACTAGGTGTTAGTAGTTTCATTCCATTGAATGACACTAGGATTCAGCGAAAGAGAGATCTTTACAATAGCACTCAAATACCTTCATTTAGTAAAGCGACCTCCTACAAACGACAAAAGGTCGGAACACCTCCCCTCAACCCAGTTACAGCAAAGAGGAGCATGAAGCCTGTCTCTATCCTTCTCTGCTGATATACCAATTCACTCCACAAATTCCAGAAATGTACCAATTTCACCATTGGTTATACCCGACCCCCCCCCCCCTCCACTACCTGAGCAAATTAATAATAAGCATAAAACATAAAACAGGTTTTGCCATTTTTAGGATTCGGAGAACATGTTCTTCAACTGACAGACACTCAGAGAACCATGGTGGATCGATATGCTAAGAGTTTGATTAAGAATATTGCTACATTTAGGAATTCTTCCCAAAGTGACCTGAAATGCAAGGTAGTTTGCACTATTTCAGTGGAATATCAGAAGTTTGAGTGCTAATAGAACAAACTTACAAATTTTCATCAGAGAATATTGTCCGAATTTGATTGCATTAAGTGAAACCTGGTTAAACTCTACACTAACTTTTGGTTTTCCATAATATATTTCTGACAGACAAGACGGGCCTGATGGGAAGGGGGGCATCGCTCTTTTTATTAGAGCTAATGTCGATTTTCAAAAAATTAACAATAATACTGATTATTTGTCTCCTAACATGCCAGTTCAAGTAGTTAAAATTTTTGAGTTTAACATATTTATAGCTAATTGTTATATTCATCCAGCTGTTTACATAGATGGTTCTCAGTGGTCTCGATTGGTTAACTCTATAGCAGAACCAAAAATAACCGTCGGTGACTTTAACGTCAACCACCCAACATGGGGTAGTTCGATCCCGAATCAGAATTGTAAAATGATCAATGATTCGCTTGACCCCCTTAATATCTTTATAGTGAATGATGGTGGAGGCACTAGGTTAACATCTGCCTGTTCTAATGTGTCGGCTGTGGATTTGTCCTTGGTAAGTCTGGAATTGGTTACAAAATGTACATAGGAAATTTTGACAGATTGTGGCAATACTGACCACTAAGATTAAATTTCATACCCCTTACTTAAACACTTACCGTTGCGAGCCAAATTATCACTTCTACACATTTATAATGAGTGTTTAAGGGGAGGTACTATCCCAGAGGAATGGAAATATACTCTCATTCATCCCCTTTTGAAACAAAATAAAGATAAAAATAACCCAAATAGTTACAGATCTATAGCTCTCACCTCATGTCGTGTTGTTTAGATTGTCTGGCATATCTAACAACGAGGATACAATGTGGTCTTTCCAAGAATGAACATACTCTGGCATTTTTTTTAGATGTATCGTCAGCATATGATAGAGTGTTCATCCAATTGCTGTATACAAAAATTGTAGCACTGGGCGTCTCTTGTGAGATTTGCAATCTTATATATGCTTTCAAAGTTCAAAAGAACCTATTTATTGGGGATAAAAGATTGATATTCATGGGCCTGTAGTGTCGTATACAGGGCATACTCAAGGGTCTCTGCTAAGTCCACTGTTATTTAATATTTACACAAAAGATTTACATAATGTACTTTCAGAACAGATATCAATTCTCCAATATGCAGATGATTTACTGTTACTAATTACAGGAAGTGATATCACATATCTCATTACCCGGACATTTAATGGTAAGACTGGACTCAATTCTTTATGCAAATTCAGTTATTTCTTGGGTTAATGAAACCAAATATTTGGGTATCACAATTAATAACAATCTTAAGTGGCATAACCAAATTTCCAATATACAAGTAAAGGAAAAAAATAGGTAGTCAAGTTATGAGAGCAGTGACTAGAGTTTGGTGGGGTGCGGATCCCTTGACACTTCTACATATTTACAAGAGCATCGTTCGTTCACATATGGAGTATGCGGCGTTGATATTTCAACCAATTTCTAAAGCCTTGAGTGAGAAATTGGATAAGCTTCAATTCGAAGCCTGTAGGATAATAACGGGATGTATAAGAACCACGCCCACTTACGTTCTGCTGGCAGAATGAAGCGAAATATCATTGGAGGTTAGATGGACAATGCAAGCACAAAAATTTATTCTTAAAAATATCACCATTGAAATGAAGCGAATAATTCGACATATCAGGATGATTTCTGGTTGTATTGATAATTAAAAAAATAACTATAGGAGGAATAAAAGTGTGCCGTATCTTATTCAAGCATATAAAAAACTGAATAAGTACACTGAGGTATTGGAGGCCCATGTTTTTCTGCCATGTTATAGGTTTGATTTTTTAGCACAGCTGCCTACAATTAGAATTATAAATTTTAACATGACGAAATCTGACCTTTTTAGTAGCAAGATCTTTCTGGAAAAAGCCTACACCATGTTTCCTGACCACACTTGGATATTTACTTTTGCATCCAAAGATTTCAAGAGTAAATCGATTGGATATGGGTTTTTTTGCCCTTCCTCGAGTTTCCGTTTTCGCAAAGACTTCCTGAATCAGTACAGATTTGTTCTGTCGAAATAATTGCAATCAATAGAGCTTGTACTGTACCCTATGTATGGAATAAGACATTAAATGGCTGTAATTTTCACTGATTCTTTAAGTGCTATTCAAAAAATTAATAACACAGTAATTTCTCCTAAATTGGATCAAATTAGTTTCTTGACCAAACAGTACTTATTGGATGCGAACAAACATGAATTTGACATTTTACTTTCATGGATTCCGAGTCACTCTGGTATTTACGGAAATTAAATTGCTGACCAACTTGGATAAATATGATCTGTTTCCAGTCATTACAGAAGAAATAAGTAATGCATGAAGGTCTGCAGGGAGTGAGTCCACACAAAACAAAGGAAGATGGCATGCGTCAATTCAGTGGGAATTTCCTAAGATACGATGGTATAAGAACATTGACTACGTTGATAGGAGACATCTTACAACAATCGTCAGAATGAGGAGAGGTCATTGTTTATATCCAGCTCATATGTTCAGAATTAGTCTTCTGGAATACCCATATTGTGAGTATAATACACAGGTGTGGCAGATCTGGAGCACATTCTATTTAAATGCCCAATTATGGGAGGTGATCTCTATCAATGCCCACAGCTGCGGGCTTACTCAACTTGTAGACAAACCAACTCAAATATCAGAGAGGGGCGAATTCGCCGCTCTCCTGGATCTGTTTCTACCCACCAATCCTGACCAGTACACAATTACAGTTGATCCGCCATTAGATACTTCCGACAACAAACTTATTACAACGGTTTGTGAATTGACACTTTTACAGAAGATTCCACCATTGCCTCGCAAAATATGGCATTACAATTCTGCAAACTGGGACGATCTAAGGGAGTTCTACCAAGATCTTCCTTGGCTCGACGTCTGCTTTGGAACTCACCACCCGTCAATCTGCTGCGAAGAGATTACGCAAGTAATCTCCTCAGGCATGGAAGCATACATCCCAAATTCCATCAAGTTACTGTCAAAAGGATAGCCATGATTCGACAGAAGATGCGAAAGAGCTGTAGATAGGAAACAACAAGCCTACAAGTACTGGCAGCAAAATCTGGCCGCTGAAAATCGCAAATATTTTGTCGAAGCGAGAAACGAGTGTGATCGACGAAAGTAAGTAAAAAACACAATCAAAGGATCAGGAATAAACTATTGCAATGCTCCAGTGGCTCCAGGAAATTCTGGTCGGTAGCAAAGGCAGTAAGTAAGTAATAACTTTTCAAAAACGTCTCTCCCACCTTTGATAGACGAACGTGGCATCACGGCGACTACAGCCAAGGAAAAAGCAAAACATCGCACTCCATCTTAGACGTCCCCCGAGGCAAGGGTGTCCCCACCATATCAAACATCAACACTATCATGGCAGAAGTCAAGTTTCATCACCGTGATATTCGCAAAATCCTTAAAGAAGTAGATATGCAAAAGGCATCAGGACCGAACGGAATACCTGCCATCATGCTAAAGAACTGCGCCAACCAACTAACACCCGTTTTTTTCCAGGCATTTTCCTCTGTCTTACGGAAAAGGGATTTACCCATCTTGTTGTAAAGTCGCTCAAGTGTAACCTGTTCCGAAAAAGCAAGAAAACCACGCCCTGAAATTATCACCCAATTGCCTTGCTTCCAATAATCTCCAAAGTCATGGAACGTGTAGTCAATCATCAACTACTCAAGTACCTTGAGAACAACAGAATAATCAGCGATAATCAATACGCCTTTCGGAAAGAGAGATCGACAGGAGACATTTTGACCTATGTCACTCATATATGGAGTAGGGCAATTGAGAACTACGGAGAGTCTCAAGCGATTGCATTGGATGTGTCGAAGGCATTCGACCGAGTTTAGCATGACGGACTGCTCAACAAACTGATGTTTTTGGGACTGCCAGCCCCTCTCTACAGCTGGCTTGCCAGTTTCCTTAAGAACCGATCTCTGCACGTTGCAGTTGATGGACACATCTCACATTCACCATTAAGGCGGGAGTGCCTCAGGGCACAATGTTTTGTTGCTCGTCTATATTAATGACCTGCTGATCGAAACGAATAATCCTGTGTACAGTTTTGCAGATGACAGTACCCTTGTCTCCCAATTTAGATCAGAAAAACCTCTACCAGCGACTGAGACTTATCACCGCAGACAGCAGCAGATTACAGCAATTAATCAAGACCTGGAGAAAGTTCAAACTTGGGGTGACATCTGCTGGATTTCATTGAGAAGAGAGCTGTGCGTCTTGTCGGCGACCCGGAATCGGGATAGTCTGGAACACCGGAGACATGTGGCCGAGATATCCCTGTTTTACAGATACTTTCAGGTCAGATGTTCCCAAGATTAGGCCCGCCTCATCCCGTCCCTGGCAACACCTGTCAGACAGTCACGACAGACGGCAAGAGCGCACCAATTCGTCGTACAACTGGAAACACCTAGAACATCGCTTTACAAGAACTCCTTTGTCTGGCGCACTGCATCACTGTGGAACTCACTCCCAAGACAGCTGTTTTCCCCTAATTACAACCTACCGCTATTCAAGAACCGTGTCAATCAACATCTTCGCACACACACACCGCTCGTCGAGCGCCATAGGATCTCCCTGTAGTGTGTGTGCCACTACCATACAAAAAAAATCAAGATCTAATAAGTATAGGTTGCCCTAGTCCTTTGTTTGTAAATACTATGTTAGCAAATGTTAATAACAATATTATTGTAGTAGTAATGAATTATCTGACTCATACTTTGAAATCTATGAATTGATAATTTTATAGTTACAAATATTTAATATATCTCTTTCTTCTCCCCAGGGTACCTTATCCGAACGCAACTTTCGGGATATGTATTGCCCCTCTGTTGCCCGGGTGGCGTAAACCCATTGTCCAGTACAGCACAGTACATTTTCTCCCTCACGTGTGTTGAAACACATTGGTATTTGTCATATGCCCGTTTGCTATACCGTAGACAAACCCCCGCACGATACAGCACGACGCTGCTGTATCAGGCATATCTCTACGTTCCAGCAAAACTTCTACAACGCCTCGGTGGTGTAGTAGGCAGAGTGCTTGCCTGTCATTCCTGCGCTGCGGGTTCGATTCCCGTCGGTCGCGAAAGATGTTTTGCTTATTGTTTTTTATTAATTTACCTTCTTTTTTCTCAATTTTGGGTTAGTTTGGGTTTGTCTTGGTTAGTTTTGGTTAGCACTTGTTTAGTTATTGTTGATTGAGCCCCCGCCCGTAGCGAGCGGAGGTCCATGCAAAGCCAATATCTATTATTCTAGAATGTGTGCTGAATCGTGCGGGGGTTTATCCATGGAATTGCAAACATGCATATGACAAATGCCAGTGTGCTTTAACACACATGAGTGAGAAAATGTGCTGTGCTGTAATGGACAATGGCTTTACGCGCCCGGGAGAGAGAAGAGTTTTTGTCCTCTGTTGTGAATTGTCTTACCAATCTATTTACAAAAAATAAAGAGTTACGTTGAAAAGTGTTACAGTTAAAAATAATGGCAATTAAAAAGGTGGACCATGACGAATGTCAGATGCCCTTAACAGGGCGGTTTTACAAGTTGATACACTGTGAACTAGGCAAATGCGCATACGCGAAACCCACATATAACAGGCAGCAGCAGATAACCTAACTCTAATGTTTTTTTTATCTGTCTAGGTTCAAGCCATCTAAGCCCGCTTTTCTGGTTCTATTTAAAATCTGATCCCAGATTTGATACGGGCGGTAACACCTGTCTTCCCGACATACGGCGAGATATTGAAATTATAAATAAATGATCTACAAGAAACATTAAAGCAAACATATTTTAATCCGTCAGTAAAATATAGAAGAGAAAATCAATTGAAATTGAAATTGAAATTGGCAAACAAACAAGCATTTAAATAAAAGATTTGCCAACCCAAACTGTTTCAAAGTAATTAATGGAAGTAAACAAGTCAGTCAAATAAAAAACGCCCAAAAATAGAAATAAACATTTAGTTAGTAAGAACTAAATTAATCAGACAACTCAAATTAAGCATAACTTTTATAAAAACTCTACAAATAAAAATAGAATGAAAGAGGAAAATAATATAAATAAATAATCTATCAATATATTTTAAAGTGCTAAAACATATCGAACATATCTATCAATAACGGTAAATCTGACCCATAAATTCTGGGTAAAATAAATTTAGCATAGTGGTCTACTAAAAGCTAAAGGTATGGATTACATGATAGCAGTTCGATGAAACATAAGGAAGGTATTGATCCATTTTTATTATATAAAGAGTGTTAGTTTGCAAGTATGTTAGACAACGCACGTTACACTTCGTGCAATATGGCTCGTCTCTTAGTGTGTAAATATAAGCTTAGCCATTCGAAAAACTATCCGAGTTGTCAGAAGGGGGCCGTGGTTTAGCATAGTAGTCATGGTCCGCATAACTTTATGAAGCTTTTAAATGTTTTGTTTGAAAGAATACATATAGTACAATAGTTTTGGTCCTCTTTAGATAGGTTACATGTCAACGTAACGGACAATAATGTACCATACAATTCACAAGTAATTTTTTATTTAACTTTATTACTTATGCGTATTACATATTTTTTGTTCATTTGGTTGCTTATCTTGAAAATATGTGATTTCTCAGGGTTGTTTAAAGTGAGATGTAAACATCAAGGTTCCAACACAGAACTATATTAATTTTTTACAAACCTATTAAAAGAACATATCCTTTTTGTTATTCGTGATAAATTGCACATATGTTTCATTTTATAGTGTTGCGAGTACTTTTTTTTCCTTTGAGGCAAGAAGAATCTCACTTTTTTTTGCCACAATGTAGTTAAATAACTGAACTCGCAAAATCTGTTTTTTAATCAATTTTACTAGCAAGAGATGGTTTAACAGTCGTTAAGAACTTTGACTTAACTAAGCTGACGGCACAAAAGTCTAAGGCAACCCTTTTTGAGTTCAAAAATGGTGGATCACATGTCTTCTGAGATTTGTCTATGGATGTAATGTTCTTAAATTTGCACAGCATGAGGATTGCAAGTGCAATTATTATCGATGTACTTACTGCACCTGCAATCATCCAATAGCTCTGCGAAATTTGCATGTTACTCATATTAGCGTTTCTTATATTGTTTAATGCAATCTTAGCATTAGTTGTTATTTCATAGTTAAATTTTTAATGTTCTATGGGAAATATTTCTATATGATTTTCAATTTCAATTATAGGTATTTCCAAAACGTAATAAATGTTAATTTTTCAATCTCTTTCATTCAGTTTTCTTTTAATCTCTATTGGATAACTGAGTGTTTTAACTTTGCTTGGTTTTAAAATTTTAAATTGTTTAATGAGTCGACAACTAGTTTTGATTATAGTCCTGATATATTCTATATTGTTTTGGCGGATTCACTTTTCTGTACCAAATAATTACCTTTTGTGTCACCTGAATTTTGGTTTTCCTTCTTGTAATCTTCAATTTGATGACGAGAAAATGCAAATTCGTGAGCACCTTGACGAGACGAGAGGCGCTATTAGTACGCTTTCTGGCGAGCAGGTCCAGAATAAATTTCTATCCATCCAGTCGAGATTGGTTCTTTTCAATCGCATTAATAGAATGTCTGTCCCTGGCTTAACGAATGAAGAACAGAGCGAAAAAGCTGAACTTTTATTCGAGGTGTTAACAGTATTAGATTCCCTGGAAAGCACATCCAGGCAGGACCCTGAATTGGGCCCTTAGTTTCAAGACTCTACCGAGAACTTATCAGAATATCCGTCCCTCGAAAATGCGCATAGTTCAAGACAATTTGCCCATTTTCCTTCTGTGCAACCCATTTCATCTGTAAAGGCACAGAACATCGAGAAGTGGAACCTCAGATTTACTGGGGATACTAAACAGTTATCCGTCCACAATTTCCTGGAAAGGGTTACCGAACTTTGCAAAGCTCGCAGCGTGTCAGATAAACAACTTTTCGATTCAGCTATCGATCTTTTCGCTGGTAAAGCTTTGAATTGGTTTAGAGCCAAGAGAGACAGATTTAATGACTGGAAGGGTTTGTCTGAATTGTTGCGTCATCATTTAGGGAGATCTTGGCAAGAACTCAAGATACGCCCGAAGGCATAATGGATTACTTGACGTGTATGTAGGCTTTATTTAGGCGTTATGCAGGCCTATCTAAAGAACACAGTCAGTTGGACATCTTGTGCCGTAACTTGTCACCATTCTACACCACACAACTTCCGGTTGTAGATACATTAGAAGAATTCGAGAAATAATGTCTCAAGCTCGAGACGAAGAAGTATAGAGTAGAAAGTTACATTGACTTTGCGTTTGTGGCAGTGGAGAGTCCACATAATGATGCAGTCTCTTTCCATAGCCGATAGGGTCGAGCAAGCCCATGAAACGCCTCTGAGTCATCAAAGTGGGTTAGCTAAAAATATCACATGCTGGAATTGTCAGAACACTGGTCATCTAAATCGAAGTTGTCCTAACCCCAGGGAAATACATTACTATCGTTGTCGTATATACAAAGAATGCTTCCATAGCCTTACACAAGCACGAAAGGGACAGCAATCATGAATTTAATTTTAATAACGTTAAAATTTTAGCAAAATACCAAAATTACCATAAACTGTCATTTAAGGAAATGGTACACATAAAAAAGAAATTAACACAGTATACGACAGAACAGATATTAATAATTGATACCAAATGAAACACTTTGTATTCCATGCAAAATTTAATCCAAAAGGACTTCTTATAAAAGCATAACAGAGCGCTTTCGGCCTAAGCCATCATCAGTCTTACTTGTCATTGGACCTGAAGAACATATCGACGAAGAGTAAACAAACAACACCAACAAACAATGGTCACATCACAATCAAAAAGTCAAAAGTCACATTTTAAAAGGCAACATAATCTTTAAAAAGGACAATGCCCAACCACGCGTTA
>JAEQML010064653.1:0-21841 GCA_016904865.1 Pissodes strobi | reverse complement strand
GCGCAAATGGTTTATAAATTTAAAAAAACAATAAATTTATATAAAATATGTTGGAGATTTATTAAATAATTACCTCTAGGTATTTCTAAAATATTTAGTATATCCCAACACCTAACAGTGACATAATTTTGTACAAAATTCTTAATGTAGGGTCTAAATAAGCAGTTTCAACTGAAATTACTTGGCGCAAAAACCAAACTTACCAAAAGTTACTAATGCATAGTAATACCTATTATGAAAAATGATCGGTAAATTTTTACTTTGCGCACTTTTCGAATTTTGCAATTTTCTTTGTGTGACATGTATTAGATAGTATTAGAAGTATTTTGTGACACTTTGCATATTGCGCAAAGCTCTTTTGACGCCAAATATTGAAAAAAAATCACTGGCTGTTTAGTATCCCAATATATTTTAACGCGAAACACTCCTAATTTTACTTTAATTATGAAAATTTACTTGCAATGTTGCCACACTTGACTAACATTCTTGATTTTCAAGTAGCTAAATGTCTCAGCAGTAGCGTGCCGTATAGGGGGCCAGGGGGGGCGAATGCCCCCCCCGCCCTCTATCTAACCCGCTTCAGCCTCCTAATGCAAACTGCAAATGGCTCATCATTCGGCGCCCTCGAAATAGCTCGCCCCTCCCGCCCTTATACCCACGGCACGTTACTGTGTCTCAGGTCAGGTGCATATTTCAAAAAGTGGAACTAAAAAAGTACCAAAGTAAAGAGACAAGCGCGTTATGCGCGCTTGTATAGCTTAAGGGATGGTATGGCCAAGTATGGCCCCAGACTAAAGAAAATCGGAAAACTCATTCCTCAGATACTTAATAGACCATCTTCGTGAATCACCCTGTATATATCTTTTTAATTATAAATCATTTATACGCAAAATAATTTTAATCAAAAATATCTATTTAGATAAGTACTAACTTATTCATACTTTACAAAAATTTAGTCAAAATTGGGTGTTGGGGGGGATATAGCAGTAAACAAGTACCAAGAAAATGTGTGTCTATGTGGGTGTCTGTGTGTACGTCTGTCTGTCACACAACTTATCTCCAAAACCGTTAAGTCGATTTCGACCAAAATCGGTATTTAGAAGTTTCTGGTGAATATATCCAGAACTTTTTTTCAGTTTTTTTTTCTCCTCAAAATTAAGGGTAAGTAGTTTATATGAAGAAAAAAAAATTAAAAATTCTCTAACGATTTTGTTTAAATTTTTTACATGTTTACCATTTAGTAAGACTAATCACGTAGATACTGCACCATTTTTTCCGGGAAAAATCGGTAAAGGCCACTATACCCTTGGAACAAAAATGGAAAAAAATCGATTTTATCGATAACGGCTTTAACGATTTTATTCACTCTGTACTTATTTACCACTTGGTAAGGGAAATAATTATGCATTTGTTTAGTTTTCCTAGGAAAAATAAGATAAAGCCACTTTACTAGTGGAAACATTCACCCTCCAATTTTTCCTAGTTTTGTGGCGGAACTACCTATGTCCCATTTTTTTTAGTTCTGTGGCAGAATAATATGAGCGAGAGAGAAAGTATGTGCGGCCTTGCCGTACCGTCTGTTTAATGTTGTTTTCTTTTTAGTTAAGTGTTAAACAAAGTCTGACCCTGGCCAATTCGTATTCTTACTGATGTTGAAGTCCAAACCCTACTGTCATAAGTTGGATCCACACTGATTGATGCAAAACTCTTAGTCCTTATTTCCTGTTTGGCTTCCAATAGAAATAATGTAGGCGCATACTTTCAGACTAAAGTTGAAGAGATCGATATTCAATGGGAAAATGAACAAAAGTCCGAAATATTCGTATTATAAGGAATCCTCAACCATCTCTTGAGCCCCATATATTACGTAACATAATAAGTATAGTATAGCCTAGATTATTTTTCTGATCTTTTTTGCCGTAATCCATGTACAGAATAATAATAGGTAATAATTTTAAATATAGTAATTGTGTGGTCAGAGACTAGTTTGAAAAAAATTTAAATTTTTCGTTATCAGTGTTCTACATCCCTGGCTAATGGAGGTACAAATAAACACTTTTTTATTGTTCCTGAAAATAATTCGAAAAAACACGAAGAATGGCTCCAGATTATGATGAATTTAAATGATAAGTCGACTAGAATGTATTTGTGTGGAGACCATTTTGAAGATAAAAACTTTGCAGATTTGCGGTTCCCTTTTTAAAGCCTCGAATCAAAATTATCAGTGATATTCTAATTAGACTTCCTCACACTTCCCACAATGTTCCCCATATAACCCAACCTACTCCATCCACAAGTACATGTAATCCTTGTTTTATAGAAACTGTTCTATAAGGGCTAATCCTCCTGAGAACCCACATTTCACTTTTTTTCGGTTTTTGAGGTTTAGATTAAAATAAAAATTATATATATTTATTATAATCAAATGTGTTTTATTTAACATTAATAAACTTCCCTATTTTATAATATAAAAAGGGAACAATCTTCCTTAAAAGAACGTTGTTTGTTTAACACCTAATGTATGCTTAAAAATTAAATTATACGTTATAATATTACAAAGTAGCATCACAAAACTTTCGTCAAAATTACATAATTATGCATAAAACCTTTGAAATATTTAAATGTGCCTATACCTTTGTTTATATAGGGAAATAGTTATTCAACCTCGAACTGAAAAAAGGCCTCATCGCTAGATGGCGTCCGGCCTGAAATGTGCCCATTCTTAAATTTCAAAAAATTACTACGGGTCCTACGAGAGACGTTGCAAGGAGGGAGTTCCTACATTTCTATTGGTGCATTCCCAAGGGCTGTTACCTGGCGACGCGGAGTGGAGCCGCGTGGACGAGTGTTGCTAATTCCCAATATCTCATTGTTTATTTTTAATTTTCCGCCATTGTTCAAGTTGAAGAAGCTTTACTTTGTAAAATGTTTGTGTTTGGGTTGTAATGATTAATTTTGGCTGAGTAAATTGCGATTATCTATCTACGTTTTTTTTCTAGGTAAGTACAAAAGTACCCACTTCCTTTGTTTTGTAGTTTTTGTCGGAAATCAGAGTATTGCAATAGCAGTTTCGAAGTTTAATGCACAGAATAGGTTTAATTAAATAGGATGAACATTTTTATAATAATCATATATATGTAGATAGGGATAGGGTAAATCTTTACATCTACTTTTTTATACCCATCAGTATGCTTTCTCATAATATTAACGTTTATTTTGTACGTAAGTACATATACACAGATGTTGCACGTCTAGGTGTCTATGAACAGTTTTGAATAGTTAATTAATTGATTGATAGGCATGTATAAGGAAGGATGACAAATGTATGGAATGAATATTGAATTTAATTAATAGCATATTATGATATAAGTGTATAAGAGCACTTTTAAAGCACGCGCGTTTAGATGTCTTTAAATTTACTTTTTTGGGTTGTTCCACATTTGTATTTATTTAATTGTTTCAGTTTTTGACAAACAAATTCTTTACAAACTAAGTCAAAATTACATTAGATTTTAATTTGTTTCAGATAACGTCTATTTTGAGAGCATCAATTTGTAAAGGATCATCCCCTGGGCGAGGAAGCTTTCTTTGATCGCTGTGCCTACAAAGTATGTCTTCGTCATTGGTGCCAAATATTTTCCCATTAAATGTGGTTCAAGAAATCTGAGCAGTTAAATTTTTAAGTACACAAGTAGCAGTCACCTGATCAAGTACACAAAAAGCAGTCACCTGATCAATACATCCCTTACAATAGGAAGAGTTCCAAAGGAAATTAGGACCAGTAGTGTTATTGTGCCTATCCCGAAAGTGCCTAGACCAAATAAACCAGAAGAATATATTGACCCATTAATTTATTATCTGTAATAGACAAAATTCTGGAAATTGTGGTATGCACAACTGCGACAGTTTCTAGAGGTAAACAAATTGTTATTTAAAGGTCAGTCGGGTTTTTGGGAAAAACATTCGTGCGAGTCAGCATTACAGTATGTGTGTTCGAAATGGTGTTCATATGTTCATGATGGAAATGTTGTCCTGAGCATTTTCATTGACCTTCAGCATGCATTTGAGACCATCAATAGGAGAAGACTTATCCACAAACTACAGGCTGATGGAATTACAAACAGTGCACTTATCACCTGGAGGTCGCTCCCATGTGACTAGAGTGAATAATGTGTCCTCAAATCCGTTTGAGAGTGAGATTGAGGTGCCGCAGGGCAGTGTTCTGAGCCCCCTTTTGTTTGTGCTATATGTCAATGACGTAGACTGAGTTTTAAATGATATGTTTCTAAGTTTGTTTGTGGACGATATGTTGATCTGTGTTTACGGGAAGGATTCTAATCTGGTAGTAGATACTATGAAATCAAAACTTGACATCCTTTATAACTCGTGTGTAAATAGGCGTAGGTTAAAAAAAAGACAAAGTACATGGTTTTTTGGCTCTAAGCAGATTTGTAATAGATTTCTATAAAATAACTATTGGATTAAGATAGATATCTAACAGCCTATTTGAAAATGCATCTAGTAATATTTAGGGGTAGTCTTGGATTCTCAGCTTAATTTTTCGTTACATGTAGATCATATTAGAAAAAAAAATTGGAAAAGATAGAATTTTTTAGGAGAATAGCTGAGATTCTTAGTCACTGGAGTCGTGTTCTTATATAATATAATACCATTATATATCTGCATTTCAATTACTGTTTTTTATTGTTGATATCAGGTAAAAAGGCTGATATACAAAGACTCCAGTTGCTACGAAATAAAGCTATGCGCACTATATTGTTCTGTAATTAATTTGATGCTAAAGCCACTTAGATGGCTTTCAATACAGCAAAGCGTAGGGATGTCCAATGTACTATTTATTTTTAAAACAAAAAATCAATTATTGCCCGAATAAGCTGGTTTGAAGGTGATTCATGTTTATCCCACTGGGAATTCATAATTAATGTTTTAGAACTTATTACAAACAAAGCCTTAAAACTATTAGGATTTATTAATAGATGCCTTAGCGAATTTAACAACATATATTGCTTCAAGGCTCTTTACTGTTCTTTAGTTCGCTCGATTCTTGAATATGCAAGCCCACTTTTCAATCCATATTATGCAAAATATAAGTATATGATTGAAAAAATTCAAAGAAAATTCCTAACAGTGATTAACTTTAAACTACAAATTCCCCTAAAGCAGCTCGACTATCAACTCTTACAGACATTGCTGAACATCGATTCTCTGGAAGACCGAAGAGCTTTGTTGGATGTCAGATATCTTTTCAAAATTATGACTGGCAAAGTAGATTGTCCCTACCTCCTCGAAAGGGTTCGGTTTGCTGTTCCTCAGAGAGTGACTCGTAACCATGATCTTCTTGTTGAGGGCCGTCATATTACAAATTATGGCCAGTCTGGCCCAATCACAAGAATGATTAGGCAGATGAATCAGCTGGATTTGGATCCATTAAATTTAACATTGCCTCAATTTGATAGACTTGCAAAATCAATTATTTGCGGTCGCTTATGGCACTAGGCTTGGTCATTTGGATTTTTGGCTCTATATGTGCTTCAATTTTAAATTTTTGTATGTTTATTGATTTAGTACCTATGTAATGTGTTTTAGATAGCTGTAGTAAAATTTTGACTTTTATCCTGAATTGCATTATGTAATTATTCAAGCTTATATTAAGGTTTTATTTTGTAAATGGCTTGTCGTGTAACTTGAATAAATAAATAAATAAATAAATAAAATTAAGGACTTTAATATATAAACAGTGTAAGTCATATTCAAAATGCAAATTGACATTATAATTTTTTTATTCACTATCCACTTTTATTCACGGAGTAAAAAACAACATTTTAATATTACTCCAAGAGTTATTTTTAGTTACTTAGTATTCAAAAAAGTTGTTTGCAGTTTTTTTTAACTGGAACATAAAACTTTAAATGTATATTATATAATTGTATTTTTCCAATTTACTACAATTAAGGATTTTTTCACAGTGTAAAAAAGTAATATTTTTCTAGCGAGTTTGAATTTTTTAAATTAAAAAGTAACTTTTATGGACCAATATTGTTTGCAGGAAACATGATTTTGAATATGATTTGACAATTTTAAATATATATACATATATAAATTTTTAAATACTAATAAATGAGATCTGTGAATCATCTTATATTTAAATAAAGATAAAACATTAATCGACGGATTACAATTAATTTATCAGTTGATTCTTATTAAATGGTGATGCTTTTAGGTTGTATCTATGTTAATGTAGTCCAATTACTTTTCGATATTTATGTAATATTTATAAGTACTTATTTATGGAATTGTAGTCCGTCTAATCTCTTGATACATCAGTTTATCACAATAGCTATATTAGCAACTTCTGATTGAAAAATAGCAAAAATAATTATGGTTTCAAATTTCCTTAACTGGTGATTAATTGTAACTTATAATATTTTATAGTTATTTTAAGAACATGTATAACTTTACAAGTTTGATAGGCAATAACACAAAACTTTGATATGAAAAAATTTGGCATCTAAGATAAAATAGATGAATTATTTCAAAGGGAAACAATACAAGTGAACATAAAATGATCAGTTGAAAATAAGGGATGAATCAAACCAGAAGTTGCCCTAAACAGCACACTATATACACTTCTTAGTTCTTTAGTTTTAACGGTTGTATAGGTTGATGTGTTTTATCAATTGAATTGTTTAATTTTCGAGTAAATATAGTTTTACTCGGATGTTGTTTATTTCACTATCCTAAATCCGAATTTTTTCAAAAATTATTTACTTGATTATAGCGAATAAACTACAGTATATATTTTGAAGAGTACATTTATATTAATTTAATTTGATTGTCAATTATGTAATAATGATAATAATGGCTATAAGCGATTGAAAGTTTTGAACATTGGCTGTTGGCCTGGAGCAATATTATATGTACCGATACATAAATTAGTATTAATATATGCCGAACTCATATTAAATAAAGACTTATCCAAAGTGGTAAGAGTTTTGATTTCAGTTTATAAACACCTTATTTCTTATCTCCCCCTCTTTTGCAAAAATAATGAAATTTAATAAAATAAAAATAATTTTATTATTAATCTCCAAATAACAAGACATTTTAATCAATAATTTGATAAATACATGTTTCTGGTGCATTAAAGCATAAAATTGCAGAAAATGTTTAATTGTCTTCTTTCTATAAGAAGAAAAAATACATAAAATAACTATATCTACCTACTATTGGAACTAAATTTAATTTTTATCTATATTTCTCTATAAACATTGTAAGTTTAAAAATTGTAATACCTTACTTTTTGACTAATAATAGGAAACGAATAATCAATTTTTATAAATATAATTTTTTTTATAGTTTAATAACATGTTTTTAGTGTTCCTAATTTTGAATGCGTTAAAATATCCAGTTTATATTGTAAAATTTTACTTATATCAAGTCATAACGTTTTACATTTACCAAATAGGATTTTATTATTTTCCCATTTTTTAATGGCATATGCAAATCTATTTTCTTCGACTACTGCATCAATTCAATTAGGCCTATATGAATTATGAATAATAGAAACTAGTAAAGAAATTGACACAAAAATCAATGTGTTTAAAATGCTAAAAACCATTTTCCCAAACAATAAAATAAATTCAATTGAAAAGTCAAGATTGGGGAAGTAGGTATTGGAAATTTCATTCGGTGTGTAAAAATGAAACTGATAAAACCGGTTCTAGCCACTTAGCCTTGGCTGAAAATAATTTCTTGGAAATCTACGGCTCGGCGTGTATTCCCCTTTCTACCCCTTCCTTTTCGTATGTAGGGTAAACATTGCACGTGTTTTCATTCCGAAATACTGTTTTGGGTGCCAGCCACTGGGGGCAGCACCTCTCCACAGGCCCCGTTGAACGACTATTTTCTTATAAAGACAATGCCTATACTAACTAGGTACTTTGCTCCTAAAAAAAATCTTTTTTAGGTACTTTTTACCTCTACGTTCTTATGTAAGCTCTAAAGTTGTGTTTCAAATATCAGAAACACCTTCATTTTTCTATAGGGGCAAAACATAATCGAATATATTTGAAATAATGACAAAAACGGAAAAATTATATGCGAATTTTAATAAAACCGTATTCCGAAATTATTGAATTTGCAATTTTTGCTGAATTTTCATTCCGACACATAATTTTTGGCAGATTTTACGGGTAAAGTTCGCCAAGAAAAATGATTCGGAATGAAAATGCATTAAAAATAGCAAATTTAATCACTTCGGATCACAGCTTAAATAAAACAATAATTTTGAATATGGCGCCATACAGTCGGTAAGGAAATAATTTACATTACCGACCCATAAACACAAAAACAGTTATCTGTAATACCGATCAATCCATATGTAATTCTTCCCGAGGATACTGGCGGCGCTAGTGAAAACTGTCTTAAAAAAATATCATTGATTCGGCAATCTCTCTTTTTTATTTTATCTCTGGTATTCACTAAATTCTTTTGATGTCAAAGTCAAAGTCAAAAAATGCCTTATTGTCCAAAAAAAAATAAATTTTTGTGGACAAAGCTAAAAAATGTTGTTCTGAATAAATTCAATAATATAAAGCATTATAAACCAAAATAAAGTGTCTATAATCAAGTCAATAATTTAACAAGGATTTTTAAAGCAATCGAACTCAGTAAAGTTTTTGGGAGTACGAATAGATGCCCAGTTAACTTGGAAAGATCAAACTGACAGCATTAATAAAAGACTGAGCTGTTTTAACTTCGCTTTGTGGAAGCTCAAATCACATGTAAATCACAACATGTTTGTGCCGTTTCTTATTGCAAGGAGTAAATTTATTTTTACAAGGCAACATCGCATTTTATAAGCAGTAGTACTCGGCAAAAATTTCAGTTTAGAACCGATTTTATTTTTGTCCTATACGGAGTTATTCGGTGATCAAAACAATAATTTGACAAATTATTACGGAACTCGGTAAAGTTTAATTTCAGCGACCTATAATTTATTCGGTAGTGTTACTCAACCCGGTATATTCCCATTTTTCCTTCCTTTTCCTCACCCATACTTATCCCGAGTATAGTTGCACAGGAGAAGGAAAAGAAAAAACCAATTTATCGGTAAGTTAATTTTTGCTAATCTGAGTTACGCGGGAACATTTGTTCCTTACGATCCGGATATTACCAGCGAATTATATATTTTTCTAGTTTATATAAATAAACGGTTTTCTTTCAGTGCAATTTTATCGTTGTTCTTTTTGTATCGGCATACAAAAAACTCTAAAATCTTTCGCACAGAATTTAATATTTTGCAGGGTTGTCGGCGTGTGCAAAATATCGGGCCTTCAAATTTGTAAATTTTTTTAAAGTTTGTCAAGTTATTTTAGTAAAATCGGTTTTCACTTAATCGGTCGGTTTGTAGTGGAAAAGTAGCGGATTTTTATTACGATTTTTTAGTTTTTTGTCTCTGAAAAAAAAAGCGGTTTTCAGTCAAAAGAAATATATATTTAAAATAAAGGATTGTCGAAGTCACGTTGAAATCCTACACCGAATTCAGGCAAATATTTTATTTGGGTAGATAATAAATATACTGATATTGTTTGAATAATTTTTTGTAAAACGGTATAAATTGCAAATAGCATGACTACGGCGGATAGGCAATTTAAAATGCTTACGGCAAAAAAGGAGTCTCTTTTTTCAATTTTACAATCATTGTAATGATGTATCTAAAGATTTAAGCAGGGATTCCAATAAAAAGAAGTTTAGAGCCATGTACCTTACATTGGATAGCACAAAACATGACATAATGAAAGTATTGGATGAAATTAATGCGGTTGGATTTGACATAAAGGAAGATTTTTTACCCGATTATAAGGTAATCTCTACCATAAACGACCTTTGTGGTCATATTCATTTAGCGGCGAAAAATTTAAATTTGGAAAAAGCAGACCAAGGTTCGTCTATACCTACAACACAAATAGTAACGGTGACAGATAATAGGCCACAGTTACCGAAAATTGAATTACCGGAGTTTTCTGGCGAAATACTCCAATGGGAAACTTTCCATTCTTTATATAAAAGTATAAAATCCATTTTTTAGTGGGACATTTACGCGGCCCAGCCTTAGGCGTTTGCGCAGGCCTTTCTCTTACGGCGGATAATTATGATATAATCTATAAGGCTCTTGTGGATAAATATGAAAATAAGCGTTATTTAGCAAATAGTTATTTGCAACAAATTTTGGATTTTAGACCCGTGAACACGGAATCGGAAAAAAATTTAAATGTATTTTTAGAACGCTTTGATGTGGCGGTTTCAGCTCTCAAAAAAATAAATTTGCCGGATTTAGCGGATTTCATTATGTTGTACTACGCTTTAACCAATTGGACCATGATACAGTACGTGCTTTTGAGGTTAGCCTAGGAAATACGGACATCTCAACTTATTCCAATTTAATTAATTTCGTGAAAAAGCAGTCAAAAACATTGCATCTTAACAAACCTTCTCCGAGCGGTGGTTTTACGAATAATAAAACGTCAAAATTATTTTTAATCAGTAAAAATAAAAACACTAAAAACACTTGTGCATTTTGCCAAAAAACGGGTCATTATGTAGGTCGATGTGAAAAGTTTAAAGCCCTTTTGCCATCTAAAAGATATGAAACGGTACGCGATAATAATTGGTGTTATAATTGCCTTTCTGGGAGCCACGGGGTGGGATCTTGTTCTTCGAATAGGACTTGTTCTGTTTGCTCAAAAGAGCATCATTTTTTGCTTCACACGGGGAGGACGGAATTGAATTTAGAAAACAAAAGTGAGTCAGATAAGCACGGCCCAGATCTAAACATCGGTCAAATTCCTGACGACGGCGACGGGCAAGAAATATCTAATAATGTTCTATGCAGTACTTTAAATAGTAAAATTAATAATTTGAATTTTTCGTCATTGCTGTCTACAGTTGTAGTTTCAGTAGTAAACAGCGCTATCCCTAATAGCACGGCTAGATTTATTTTAGATTCAGGTAGCGAGGTCAATTTGTTGACGCTCGATTGTTGTAAAAAACTAGGTTTAAAAATGTCTAAATATTATTCTTCAGTGCAGGGCTTAGGCTGTAGCAGTCAGACGGTACGAGGCATGACGGCGCTTCGGATAGCTTCACGCTACAACTAAAAAATGACTTATATGATTGATGCCCTTGTGGTGGACAAAATAACGGATCGGCTACCAAAGGTTCCAGTGGATAGAGGCGCATTGCCAGATTTAACCAATATCTTGTTAGCGGACGATAACTTCAATCATCCCGGGGATGTGCATGGTATTCTTGGGGTGGAATTATTTGCCGACATTTTGGGAAAAAAATCGGATCACGGGGAGATCGGGTTCTCCGATTGCTGTTCAAACTTCTTTCGGTTATGTTGTCATGGGAAAAATTCCTGTTTTACAATCATCAATTCCATCGGTATTTTTTACGCTTCGGGAAGAACAATCAATTGAACAACTTCTTATGAAGTTATGGGAAGTTGAACAAGTACCAAACAGGGCGCTGGTTTTACCTGAAGAAGCTGAGTGCGAACAATTTTTTTCGAGTACCTATAAGTGAGAAAAAAATGGTCGTTACACCGTAAGTTGACCTTTTAAACTTTCACTGGAAAATTTAGGGGATTCGCGGGGTGGTGCGCACAATAGATTGTTATCATTAGAGAAAAGATTGGCTAAAGACCCAAATTTACGTTTAGAATATAATAAAGCAATGCAAGATTTTATTGAACAAGGTCACATGGGTTTAGTACAGTCGGACAAAAAAGACAATATCTCCTATTACATTGCACATCATCCAGTAATTAAATTAAGCAGCACGAGTACGCCTGTGAGGGTGGTTTTAGATGCCAGTGCACCCTCTGATAATGACGTTTCTTTAAACGATATTTTATACAGCGGTCCAAAATTGCAAACGGATATCTGTACTTTATTGTTAAATTTTCGGTTATTTAGAGTAGCCATGACTTCAGATCTGCGGCAAATGTATAGACAGATTAACGTCACACCAGACCATTGGCGTTTCCAGCGCATTTTATGGCGGTTCAGTCCAGAGCAAAGTATTGAAACATACGAATTACGGGTAGTCGCGTTCGGATTAAAGGCGTCACCGTATTTAGCTTTACGAACGGTTCAGCAATTGGCTAAGGACGAAAATGAGAATTTCCCCTTAGCAGCAAAGAGCATATCACGTGATCTTTATATGGATGATTTTTGCAGCAGCATAGACTCGGAAAAGGAAGCTACGCGGCTATACTATGAGAGTGTAAGCTTATTTAAAGCAGGCGGTTTTGACCTGGTCAAATTCAAACCTCTTGATGCAAAATATACCTCTAGAAAATCGACTTTCCGACACGGTGTTATTTAAAACGGACACGAAAATTTTAGGTATCCAATGGGATTCCCAGAGTGATTTTTTGAGTTTTCGAGTCAAAATTCCCGGAGAAAAATGTACCAAACGAACCATGCTATCGGCCATAGCACAATGTTACGACCCAATCGGTTTGTTAGCGCCATTCATTTTATATTTAAAGGTAATCGTAAAAAAATTATGGCTACTAAAATTAAATTGGGACGAAACCCCTCCAAAGAATATTATTCAGACTTGGGCAGAGTTACGGGCGGAGTGGGGGGGAATTAGGAAATTTTAGAGTTCCACGGCATATAGGAATCATTAGTCAGCAACAAGTAATTATTTTTGCGTTTGCGGATGCAAGTTTAGATGGATATCGTGCGGTGTTATATGCTCGTACTATATCGCGGGAACGAAATGAGATAAATGTAAATATTATTTGTGCTAAATCCAAGGTTTCTTCAGCTAAAGGTTTAACGGTTCCTCGGTTAGAGCTACTTGCCGCTCATCTATTATCAAAGCTAGTCAAACGCGTAATTGAAACTTATACCCCGCGGATTCTCATCTCAAAAATTTTGGCGTTTTCCGATTCTTCTACGGTTATTAGCTGGTTGAGGACTTCATATGTAAGAGATATTTTCGTCGCTAATCGAATCGCGCAAATTAAGGAAAATGTACCCAATATTTCGTGGCATCATACGGACGGCATTCAAAATCCAGCGGATTGTTTATCCAGGGGACTTACTCCTAGTCAGTTGATCAATCATCCTATGTGATTAGTCGGGCCCTCTTGGATAAAATTACCGGAAAATGAATGGCCATGTTTTTCGAATCAATCTTTCGAAACGGTTGAACAAACTTTTCACGTTTTGACTCCAAATGAGGAAAACTTGGAACCTCACCCTCTTTTACAAATGTTAGAACGGGTTTCTTCTTGGCTAAAAATTTTGCGAATTACCGTGTTTGTTTTAAGATTTTTAAAAATCCTTCCTAAAATAAATGTCATTTTAGCTAGTGATTTACAAACGGCAGAATTTCTCTTAATAAAGTTAGTTCAACAACATTTTTTTAGTTCGGATATCGCACGACTAAATCAAAACCAACCATGTTCCACTAAAATTTATGCAAGATGGATTGCTGAGGGTCGGGGGTCGCATTGCTAATTCGAATTTAAGTTTTTATAGAAAACACCCGTTAATTTTACCAAGAAAAGGGTTGTTAACGGAAAAAATAGTTGACTACTATCATTAAATCAATTTGCATACGGGTGCGCAACTATTAGAAGCAATCTTGCGTAATAAATATTGGATTTTAGGCGGAAGAAATTTAATTCGGAGCAGAATTTACCAATGCGCCGTTTTCGTTTGAGACCAAAAAATCTAGAACCCTTGATGGGGGATTTGCCCGCGGTGAGGGTACAAGAGTCAAGAGCGTTTTCGAATACTGGGGTAGATTATTTCGGTCCCATTAAAATTACAATGGGTAAAAGGAAAAATGCTCCGGTTTACAAAGCCTATGTTAGTTTGTTTTGCTGCATGAGTGTTAAGGCTATACATTTGGAGTTGGTAAGCTCTCTCTCTACAGCACATTTTATGCAAGCTTTTAAACGTTTTCTTTCTCGAAGGGGACCGGTAAAAACTATGTTTTCGGACAAACGTACCGCGTTTGTAGGAGTAAAGCGAGTTCTTTGCGAAATTAATGAACTTGTTAACTCTAAGGAGTATCTCAATGCGTTCGAAACCGAATTAGGGGTTAAGGGAGTTCAATGGAAACATATCTCCCTCTTGGGAGAGCAACGTAAAGGCTGTAAAAAATCACATTTATCGCGTGATCGGCGAGCAGTTGTTAACATACGAAGAATTTAACACGTTACTTACACAGGTTGAGGCTTTGCTAAATTCGCGCCCTTTGTGTCGTTTGTCTGCGGATCCCACGGCACCAGAGGCTTTGACGCCCGCACATTTTTTAACTTTAACCCCTTTAATGGGTTTTCCCGCGGAAAAGTTAGAAAGCATTCCGTTGGGTAGGTTAGATAGATTTCAGTTAATTGACAGGATGGTACAGGACTTTTGGAAGAGATGGCGATTAGAGTACCTTAACACGTTACAAGTCCGTCACAAATGGGCCGAAACCGGTAAAAATATTGTGCCTGGAACGGTAGTTTTTTTAAAAACCGATAATGCGCTGCCTCTGCATTGGCCTCTGGCGGTAATTACTGAAGTTCGTCCTGGAAAGGATGGAATGGTCAGACATGTCACTTTAAAAACAAACAAGGGGACTTATACGCGGTCGGTGTTAAGAATTTGTCCTTTGCCTACCCAGTAATAATAATAAAGCTATTAGTTCTTGGTGTTGGGTGTTTGATTTATTTATCTAGTTTTTTTTGTTTTGGGAAATTCATTTAAAATTAGAATTTTTTTTGTTTTATTTTCCTTTTGTTTGTTATTCTTCCGGATAAATGCTTGGAAATTCGGCGTAGAAAAATATATATTTTTTCCTTTTTAATTTGACTGAAATAGTATATTATTTTATATGGAGGAAAAGGAATACTTTTCATGGCGCGCTCGTGTTTAACAGCCGAACGGAGTGAGGCTGGTAATAGAGAGCAAGCCATGAAAAGAAACTTTTCCTCCAAATAAAATATGCTGTTTTTTCTTCAAATGTCGACAAATTAATGCAAAAACGTCTCTTTTTAATAGTAATAATATCTAATTATTATTAAAGATAAGTGGGTTCACAAGGCGGCTTAGACCGGTGCGGTGTCGGTGAATAGGCTCAGGTTGTTGCTATAGTAATGTAACATAAAGCTGTCAGTGGACACTGTCAACAATAATTATATTTTTAAAATTGCGTCTTCGATTGTATTTTAATTCCGTATTGATAAGCAGTTATTGAGTAAGTTCCATTAAATAATAACCAATTTGTTCCTAAATTAGTGAGAAATGCAGTCACAAATTGAGTGATAAATACAAATTTTAGTTTAATAACTCTTGAGTTGTTGACGCTTATTTTATTGTTTGTTTGTATTGTATCTATGTTGCTATGACAACACTTTTACTTCCGCCGGCGGAAAAGTGAAAAGTAAACCTCCGGCGGAGGAAAAACGAAACTTCACGGCCGCCTACACAGTAGAGTAATGACGGATTTACTGACGTTTGAAGAAAATAGTTATTTGTTTTACTAGGCAGCAAAGTAGTAGATTGACTGCCGCGGCTGATAGGAATTCAGCTAAGGCAGTCAATCTACTTTGCTGCCGAGTTGAACATATAATTTTTTCTCCGATTGTTTATAATGATATATGTATATTGTATATTTGCAAATTATTACAATTCCCACAATCTTTTTATTTTTCCTGTAGTGATAAATTAAGACAAAATTTGATAGAAATCGCAATTGTTGGAACGGTTGGTTGCTATGGAAATGTATATGTCCATAATAATTATAGTTTGACAACTTATGTCAGACGTTTTATTCCCATGGAGACTAATCACTTTGCTGCCTAGGCAGCAAAGTACTTACTTTGCTGCCTGGATAGAAAAAGTAATACTTTGCTGATTGATATGGGTCTGCAAAATTAATATTTGCTGTCAATCGGAGAAAAATTTATTTTTACAAGGCAACATCGCATTTTATAAGCAGTAGTACTCGGCAAAAATTTCAGTTTAGAACCGATTTTATTTTTGGCCTATACGGAGTTATTCGGTGATCAAAAGAATAATTTAACAAATTATTACGGAACTCGGTAAAGTTTAATTTCAGCGACCTATAATTTATTCGGTAGTGTTACTCAACCCAGTATATTCCCATTTTTCCTTCCTTTTCCTCACCCATACTTATCCCGAGTATAGCTGCACAGGAGAAGGAAAAGAAAAAAACAATTTATCGGTAAGTCCATTTTTCCTAATCTGAGTTACACGGGAACACAACATAAATAAATAAATAAATAATCATCTTTATTTCAAAATTATGTTAAGAAAACACTATAGGATACAATCCACAAATATCCCCCAACACAAACGAAATAGCGTTAAAATAGTAACAATTTTCAGCTATTAATATCCCTTAGGTTCTGAAAGAAATCATTAATTCTATATGGCTCCAGGAAAATTAGCAAATGCTTAACTGACTTTTTAAATAGTTTCTGGCTTGACATACTTTTTATGTTGTTGGGCAAATGGTTAAAGAATCTACGGCACATATAATAAGGATTCCCTTCAGATAGCGTTAGTCTATGAATTGGATAGTCAATATTTAAGGTTCTAGTGTTATGTGAATGATATGTTTGCACTTCAAAAAGTGCTCGGTATTTAAAAAAGAACATCAGTGACTCATATATATATAAAGCATACACTGTCATGATACCCTCACTCTTGAAAATGCCTCTGCAGCTTTCTCTAAATTGCATTTTTTTAATTAATCTTAATACACATTTTTGAACTACAAACACTTTTTCAACTAAAGCATTTTTTCCCCAAAATATTATGCCATACTTAGTCACAGATTCAAAGTTAGCAAAATACATTATTTTTTGTGATTTTTCATTTAGATATCTACCAGCCACTCTTAATCCATAACATACAGAATTTAACTTGGCTATTAATTTAATGACATGGTCGGACCAATCCAAAAATTCGTCCACAGAGACCCCTAACATTTTTATATTTTCAACAATATCTAGTTGCTCATTATCTAGCAATATGTGAGGAGGTATTTCTATTCGACACTGCTTTGTTCTAAACACAATAACATTGGTTTTGTCTTTATTTAAAACCAGATTATTTGAGCTAAACCAATCACTTGCTTTAGTTATTAGATCTCCACCTTTATTGACAAGATTCTTTATATTATTGCTAGCTACAATCATGTGCGTATCATCAGCGTAACAGGTTATTTGATTTTTTGTATGATTCCCTATTGAGTACAAATCATTTACAAATATTATAAACAAAATAGGACCAGCAATACTCCCCTGAGCAAGGCCTAATTGATTCACTTCAATGTCAGACACATACGTACGACCATTCTTAATTATTTTGACACATTGTCTTCTTTCAGATAAGTAAGACTCAAACCACCTCAGTGCGCTTCCTCTCACACCATACAATTCCAATTTTTTAATCAACAGCTCCTTGTCAATACAATCTTAGGCCTTTGATAAATCCAGACAGACTCCCATAGCAAGACCTTGCCCCTCCAAATAATCGACTACTGCCTTGGTAAACTGAAAAATTGCCGTTTGAGTGGATTTACCAGTTGTGTAACCATGTTGATGAGCATTAAGCAAATTGCATTTGTTAAAAAAATCCAGTAATCTCTTACACATTGCTAGTTCAAATAATTTTGAAAAACTTTGCAATAAGCTTATGGGCCTATAGTTCTCAATCTGCTCTGGATTACCTTTCTTATATAACGGTTTAATTAACGCTAATTTTAACTGATCTGGAAAAGTCCCATTTTTAAAAGAGCTGTTGATCAAAAAACACAGCACATCCTTCACACAAGGTACAGCCATTTTAACAATGCACGTCGGTATCATGTCAGTTCCACTGCTAAACTTATTTTTTAGTTGCTGTGCAATCTCGCATAACTCTGCCGGGGATAGTGGTTTTAAAAACATTGATTCATTATTTGAAATTATATTATGCTGAAACGGTCTAAACCTTATGTTACTAACTATCTCTGGTGCAATGGACAGAAAGTATGCATTGAAACGACCAGTCACCTCATTTGGATCTCCATCTATGCCAATATCAGGCTTTTTATTATTTTTTCCTAAAATTTCATTGCAAATTGCCCACATACATTTTGTTTTGTTATCGGAAAGCCTAATTTTATTGTCATATATCTCTGCTCTTACTGCTCTCAGTAAATTATCATACTCCTTTTTCACAACCCTATACTGATTCTTAAACCTAACATCTCGTTTGGATAGTGTGAGCAAAATATCTAGCCTGTTTTTACATTCTCTGACTTGATCGTTATCCTTGTACACTCTCTTTCTGTTGCTGTTGTCTACCAGCCTACAAGGAAAGCACTGGTTAAAAAGACGCACTATTATGCTCATAAATGTGTTCCATTGCCTATTTACATCCGACCTGTTTTCCGCATAAACTTCAGCCCAGTCTTGATCTTTTAAACATTCCATAAATATAGTTTTATTTTGTTCCGAAAAAATTCGTTGCCGTTCTAACCCATCTTTATCTGGCTTTTATACCCATAGAAAAAGCTGTTGCGCAGTATGATCAGATATAAAGGCATCGAAAACTGAGATATTAACAAAATTACTATTAACAAAGATATTATCAATAGAACTTGATGAATTATTAGTAATTCTGGTATTTACAAAGACTGTAGGCTGCATATTAAATGATGACATTGAAGAAAATAAACTTGTTTTATTATCATTATTCTTAATCATTTCTATATTAAAATCACCAGCGATCACAATGATTTTATTCTCTTTAAAGATATCTGTGAGAACCTTATCAATGAAATCAAAAAATAAATCAACATTACCCAGAGGAGGTCTATAAATTGACAGTACTATCATTCGGGTCCCTCCAAAATTACATTCAACAGCTGAACATTCCACAACATTATTAACCAATAGCTTATTAATCTTTGATCTTGTTTTGAAACTAACACTCTTATGCACGTACACAGCACTTCCCCCGTGCTCTCCATGCTCACGGCAAGAGGCGGATGCTAAATGAAAATTTTTTAAAGACAGGCATTTCAGTTCACTCTCAGTCTTCCAATGTTCAGTCACACACAAAATTTTACAGATTGAATTGTTCTCTAACATATTATTTACAGTGTCTACAGAGTTCCCTAAGGATTGAACATTTTGGTGGATTATACTAACTAATACTTTACTGCTACTATTATCACTACTTATGCCTTGTTCATGTGTTTTGTCAGCCACTTGCTGAACACAATTCTTTGGCAAGTCTATAAAAAATCGTCATAGTTAGTCTCATTCTTTACCCTGGCTAGTCGTCTCTTGAATAGGGGACATTCCTTGTCCCTGACAGAATGCCCAAGTTCACTCAACTTAAACTTTGTACAATTCGGGCATTTAAACTCTTGAACACCACAATCCTTTCCACTATGTTCCCCACCGCACTTGTGACAACATTCCTTTTCAGCGCAATATTTGGCCACATGACCAAAACCACAGCATTTGAAACATACTGCCAAATTAAAATGTTCCTGGACATATACCCTGACTAGATCAAAGAAAATTGTACCCCTCTTTAAAAACCACTTTGTAATTGCTGGTCGTGCCTGTAATATCCAGTTTTCTTTTATAGGGTTACGACACTGTTTTTTTGCTATGATCTTAATTTTGTCACTGACACTGTAACCCAGCTCTTCGACTATTTCATAATTTAACTTTTCCACTTCGTTTAGGAAATCACTATCTGAGAAGCCCCTATTGATTCCTGTCACCATAAAAAATGGCTCATTATTTAGAGGTTCTTTAAAAGTTATGTTTTCCTTCGTTTGTATTGCAGTTTTTAATTTTTCTTGTTGTTTTTTGTCGAAGCTTTCCACTATAATTGTTCCAGTTTTTGTTTGCTTAACACTTTTAAAGCCTTTTCCTACATCTTTATCGTTTATTTCATGCTTAAATGTTTGTAACGCTACTCTGGGATCAGTCACATTTGCGACGCGTATAATCGTTTCATGTTTTTTTACAGTCGGTGGTGTTCTCCATTGCTCGGTTCCTCTTTTATCTAAACTATTCATCCGATCATAATTTGCTTTTTTTGATGCAATATTTGCATAACTCGGCTCATATTGTTGTTCTTGATCCGTGTTAACATTAAAATTTCTTTCCACGTTTTCCCTGTTAGTCATGGTTACTTGGTTTGTCAGTTTTATATTTTCCGTTTCCATTAATCCATAATTTAAAACTATTCTTGTTAATAATTTATGCAAATTTGTATGTGCTTCCCTCAGCTTAAGCTGTTCATTTTTCAGCAATGTAGTGTCCATTACTTTTGACACCTCATCAATTTTGTCTAGATTCCAAAATACTTCTTCTATTTGTTCCTCTAACAGTCCAAATAACTTTTTATTCTTCTGATCCTGCCTGTTATGGTTTCCTACATTATTTTCTTGTAAAGTTAACCCATCACACTGTTTTTTTGTGATTTTGTTTTGTTCCGGGGAGTTTTCTTCCGATCTGGGCCTTTTATTTGTTGTATCTTCTGTGTTTCTGTCGCTTACTTGGTTTTCGTCCATTTGTTGATTAGGAGGCGGAGTACGTGCTACTTTCGAAATACGTGGTTTAAAAACATTATCCGACTCGCACGACAACTTAAACTGCAAAGGTTCATTTGAATCCTCAATTGTCCTTTTATTAACTTCCAGATCCAATGTGCTTGGTGCACCCTGTAATTTTATGCTACTATCGGTATTCGATATATTTAATAATTTATCGGCGTATGTTTTTGTCCCCTGCAAACTCTTATCATAAATTCCAATGATTTTATTTATTTCGGATCTTGATATTTCACTGGAGCCTACAGAAAACCTTCGGTTTTCTTGCAAAAATTTATCCATTCTTGTCGCGTGCTTTGACAAATTGGCTTTTCCACCATCACTATTTTCACCCATCCGATTTTTACAAATTAACGTGTGTTTACTATAGTATAAATCGACAATCAACGAGAGCACTTAATAACTACATATTATTATCATCTTTTTACCATGCTAATGTAAATTCTGTTTTATCTTACTGCATTGTTACTTGGGGATAGTAGAGTGCCCAACGCAGTAAAAGCCTTCTGTAAAATGATTTCTGTGGGCACCTCGGGGTTACAAGCTGAAATTTTCACAGAATGAAGGCTTTATTATATTAATTCATAATCCGAAGGTAATAAAAAATCATAATAGGCAAAAGGGCAGTATACCTAAAAATCGAGATTATTATATGAACGTGTAGGATATTAAATTATGAATATTTTCATATATAATTCATCTACATTTTTGTACGAATTATATTTTTTATCCTTGCTTGAAATATGCAGATTACATTGGCCCTAACGGAAAAATAAATCAAAAAATTGAAATATCTCGCTTCGAACCTGGGCAAAATCTGATTGAAATATACTCATTTTTGTATTCACCTCGCATTCTCTCCGAAATGAAGGCTCAAATCAAAAATTTTTATTCTTGAAAAAAGTTTGCCTTAAGTATTTAGAACACATAGGTGCATGAATACATTTTTTTTTCTCTCAAATGGTAATGGAAAAATAGAATTAAATGTAAAAAAGTAATTTTCTTCAAGCAGCGACCGGCCGATCTCTCGCTTCCCGAGCACTCTAGTATCTCACTTTTCTTCATAGCTTTATCTCTCTCGCGCCTATTATACAATACAATAAGTGCTTTTACACCATTACGGGTTAGAATACTAATAATAATAATAGCTATT